>RPOG01002565.1:0-89043 GCA_008086565.1 Thalassoma bifasciatum | reverse complement strand
AAGCAGACATCCGTTAGCAGGAAAGCAGAGTGACTTTTACACGGTGTGGGCAGAGACTCCACGTTTACTGAGGGCAGAGTCCTGAGACAGGAACTGACACACTCATGTCAGTTTGGCCTTTAGGTGCTAAGCTGACAATCCCATCCAGAGTGACACAGAATGAGTACATTAAAGTTCAAAGACGTGTCACTGTACACTGGGCTGTTATAGACAGGTTAGAAAAATGTCTTAATTAAACAACTGTTATAACGGAGAAGGGATCTTCAGTAACACTTTACAATAATGGTCCCTTGATGAACATTAGTTAATGCATTATAAGGCATTAACAAACAGTTTAATAATGTGTTAATAAGTAGTATAATGAAATACCAAACATTAACTAACATAGTTCATGCAGTAATAAGCAGTTAATTACTGTCCACTGGTCATAGTTAATACATGCATTATATGGCATTAATAAAAGTTACATATAGTAATTGGTTATTCTTATGTTCACATTACTCTTCTAGCATTTATAATGTGTTACTTCAGAGATACATGTGGTACACTTTACAATAAGGGTCCAACAGGCTTTCAGTAATGGTTAACTATGGATAATTAATGCTTATGAGGGACTCCTATTCATTTATTACTGTTTATATCAGGTTACTAAAGCTAAGTAATACCTCAATGCTAGGTTAGAATTACCGGATGACATACATGTCACAGCATAAGATAATAATGACTTACGACTCAAAATATTTGTTTATAAATGCCCATCCAGGTAACATGACCAGCATTAGAGAACCATAAGTAAATGATTTATTCAGATTTACTCATATATCAATAAATAATAAGTAACGTATACATACAGATAACTGATTAACTTGTATTAATACTTAATAATGCATTAATTAACTCTGATCATTGTATATTAATTACTTGCTTATTAATAAATTAAGTTATATGTTAGTTGATGTTGGGTAATGCACTATAATGATTGTTATTACATTATTAAACAGTTAGTTGATGCCTAATAATGCATTAATTAACTTTTATTAAGGGTCCCTGATGGTGAAGTGTTACCATATCTTCTTTTTAAAAATACTTCTCTTTGATCACAACAGTGTTTTACAGGATTACAGATGCACTATGAAGGCGAGCACAGAATCAACAAACTGACTTTCACCCTACATGCTGTAAATGGATTCCTATTATCTTTGGATACCAAGAAATATCACTGAGCATCAACCATTCTTGGTGCTCATCTTGTTCTAAATTGTGTAATATGAACAGACCAAGAGTCAGCAGGGTTACAAATGTTCACTTAAGTCTTTATTCAGCTCTCCTTTGTCTTTGAACTCCCTGGTTGAAGCACCTCCAAATTTGAATGAAACTATAACTGCATTTGTTCACTATATTCCCAGGCAGCCATTGTTTTTTGTTGTTTGAGAATTTATCACCACATTCTGGCTCAAATATACAGTTCCACGACAAGCTGACTACTACACTGAGAAAAAGACTGCTTCAAAATTAAGTAGGACAAAAAAATAATACACTTATTTTTTCTCCTTTTTGATTGTAGTGAGTAAAAGTGAATAAATAAATAACTGGCATGGGAAAAAGTTGAAATTCTCTCGTAAGATGGCTTAAAGTGAGACATCAGATTTAAGCTTTACTAGATCAGAAAGGTCTTAAAAACATTTGTGAGGACTCAGTTTCTGCTGCATTTTTCTGGTGTTGAGAAGTTTTTTGTCTCATGAGTTTGAAATGCTCAACATTTGCACTTTTCCCCTCAAAGGTAACACCAACTTTTTATCAGTCATGTTGTCCTCTTTGTTTCAAGTCTATTAAACTCATTTTGGCTCCATAAAACTGACTGTTCTAGACTCAAGTACACAGCCTCTTTAAATAAGATCAGAAATTGCCATTTGAGAAAAAAAAATATTGAAGTTAGCATCAAGCACTGCTTTTCTGCCATAACTTTTTGACCCATTATCATTTTATGTGAATCCACTTTTTATAAGCTTCACAATAGTGACACTGTTCTGGATTCAAGACGTTCAAATACATTTTTCAAAACAGAAAATGTACTTACAATAAGTCTTCATAATCCAACGTGCAAGTTGAGCTGTAGATTTAAATCAAGAGTTGTTTTCTTATTTCAAGCTAAGTCTGTTTCTTGAAACAATATGATTAATCTTTAACATATAACTTTGCAGCTTACAAACCTTATAACATGTCATTGAAAGCTTGTTTTTTTGTCAGAGAAATGACTCAAGTCAAGATGTTTAAGACTGTTTCGCCCAACAAGATGACTCAAGACACAAGTTCCAGTAAATTGCTGAAACGTTTCCCTATGTCTTATATGTAGTGTGGTGTTTTGAGCAAAATCAGAAGGATATACTTGGTAAGATTCTGAGTTTTTGCAATGTATTGGAAGATTTTTCCCCCCTCTCACAAGAGCTTCTGATGTGCTGTGATAATTTAGAACTTTTAGGGGCTAATATTTTCCAGGACTTTGGCTCTTACATGTTTCTCCCAGCAGGAGATGCACTGATGAACATGCACTTAAATTAGAGAACCTCTGGTAGGGAAGTGGGGAAGATTAGAAGCACACACTGGAGAAAGAGGAGGAGGAGGAGGAGGAGGAGGAGGAGGAGGAGGAGGAGGCTCTTCCACACCCTGTGTAGGACTGTGTTAAAAACACTACATCATGAATAATGTTGTTTCTGCGGTACAAACACAACAGCTGACACCTGACAGGAGAGCCGGGCAGTAAAGAGCACAGACTGAGGATGGAATGGACAGTGGCTCCACCCTTAGCCGTTGTAGGGTTTTGAAGCCAAAATACCCCAATCTGAGTCAACGTTTCCCCCAAAAATCCAAAAATCACAGTGAAAAAAATTCTGCATTTGGATGGAAACACCAAAGGACCAAAAAACCCAGTAGTATGAATACCAGGCCTGTAGTTGGTGTCATATAACTGTAGAGTTTAAAAGTGTCTTTAGGTCGCCCATCAACAAAGTTAATCATCTGTTCTTTAAATTGGATGATTATTCTCTGATTACAGAAATGGTGCAACAGATGCACAGTTTATTGGAAGACAGTCAGCAAATACAGCAGCACAAGCACAGCATGGTTGTCTGCCATTGTTACTGCTGTTGTTGTCCGCTTCACACATGGCAATTTAAGTTGACACAGGGGAAGTGAGAGGCAAAGCAGACGTCAATGTCAATGTGAGCGTCAATGTCAGCATCTCGAATGAAAACTCTGGCAGTAGTGAAGCGGCACTTCAGAAAAATTCCACTCTGAATGCTGTTTTTTAGGGTCTCTGTTGTTTGTCGGCTAGAATGCGGTTTTGTGTGAATGAGATGCCAAAACACACAAAAAAAATCTTTGTGTTTTGGCCTGAAACTGCTGTTGTGTGAACAACCTCTGAAGCTCTGACATCGTGTAAGTTTTCAGCCGGAGTCCGTGCAAGAGAGAATCTACGTAGAGCCATGGTAACAACGCTCTGCCGAAGCCTTGGCTTGGTTATGCTTTAAGAATGACAAAGAAACTTTTAGGAAAAGGGGGGCTATAACAAAATGCAGCCAAATAATATCTTGATATCAACACAGCATATGGATTTGAGAAATATTTCTTTAAAGTTTGACCACAAGGGGCGCAGATGGCCTAGTGGATATGGCCGCGCACCATGAGGTTTGCCCTCGAGCGGGTGGCCCGGGTTCGATTTCCACCTGTGGCCTGTTTCCTGCATGTCATTCCCCACTCTCTACCCCCTTTCATACTCTATCCACTGTCCTTACCCTATCCAATTAAAAGCAGAAAAAGCCCCAAAAATATCTTTAAAAAAAAAAAAAAAGTTTGACCACAACCCCATCAGAATGAATGGGGTGACAGAGTTTTGACTGCAGCCAGTCAGCAGGGGGGGGGGCATTTTTGGTACCAATCTTACAGAGCGAGATGATGTCCATTCTATATACAGTTTATGGTAAAGAGCATCAACATAACATGAGTCATGTCATCACCTCTGAGTGGGCGACTTTATGGGAAGTACACACATGGGCCCCCTCTGGAGTTTTACAGAAATCTAATACAGGTGACAAAAAATCTGAAACAAGTTGGGGTGAAAGCTTTAGTCGTAAAGTTAAAGAAAGAAAGAAAGAAAGAAAGAAAGAAAGAAAAAAAAGAAGAGGAAAACTCAGGTCAGAGAATTTTGAAAAAGGTCAATGCTGGCAGATGGGCCATTTTTGTTCATTTTGCTAATATAGCCGGTTGCCTACCTATAGAGGAAGTATTCTATTCTGTATTATGTCCCTCTGGTGTCTCTGTAGTATTTTCACATGATTCACAGCTCAAAAATAAACCCTAACCCAATGTTTCCCATAGTGGTGTTGTAGAAACTCTTATTTCAGCCTCTGTCTGAAATGCTTCATTTTGGCTGCTGTCTCTTTAAGGATCCACACTCCACCATCCTTCTTCACTCTGATTGGCCAGTCCACGGGGGCCTGTTAGTGTGGAGCTACTGTCAGACCTTGGTGTTTGAGGCCCACCTCTCAAACGTATCGTGAACCAGTTCGTGGATGACCTCATTATTTCAGTAAGTCTTTTGAAGATCTTGTGAACATCCAACATTGTTATTTTTCATCCATGTTAAAAGTTTGGAAAAGCAGAATACCCCCTCTTTAGGTTTCTTTCACACAAGCACGCCTGAAAATATCTTAAATGTTATGAAGAAACCCATGAGAGGGGGTAAAATCTGTGTAAACGGGACATTTTGACCCTTCTTTTCACACATGCAAAAGTTCACTGTGTTGAGCCATTTTATGCAAATGTGAAGATTTATACTCTTGATATCTGATTATGATTATGGTATTAGAGGCAAAAAGAGTTCATGACATGTAAAACAGACTGAAGTTTTGATGATAACTCTCTGTAAGGTCATCATCGTCTTATATAACATCCTCTAACCCAGTGTTTATGTGAAAACATTGATGAGCTAAGTCCTAAAGGTTACATAACTTTCAATTGGTGTTAACTTTATACAAGATTTATCACGACAGGAAAAAGTTAGTTTGAAGTAAGGAAAAGTAGTCCCATATTTACGTATGTAAACACACAGTTGTTAAATGATAGGATTAATCATCTTATATCGACTGGAGGACCTGGACTTGATTAGAGCTGATGCAATGCTGCTCTTTCTACCTGAAAAGATGGAGGGACAGGTTTCATATTTACCTCCCTGACTCCAGCAGGTGTGAGCTGTATATATCTGTATTGGCCTGATACCATGCCAGTCATGTGTCCTTCATAAAGTATTGAGCTTTTGACTCTGGTGTTCCAGCCTCACATGCTGGTGCCTTACGCCATCAGATTAATAATTCCATTATCCTCTCCCTCTTTCGCTCTCCGTGTGCCATTCATTCGCTTTTCTCACTTTCTGTCCTCTGTTCGTATTTGCGGTTGCACTCTGCCTGCTTCGCTCTTTTTCTCCCTGTTCCATTTGCAAGGTGTGATATTGCTTTAATTGAGCAGAAACATGTGGAGAGATCAGACATATCTCGGGGGATTAGAGGGAAAGCTGGGAGTTTGTGCGACTGGCAGCCTGTGTTTGGAGCAAGGGGTCTGCTGGGAATGAATGTAGTTAGTGTGACCCCTGACCCTGCGAGCTGTTGACGTGGAAGCCGGCCAAGAGGGGTCCAACAGAACGCTTTTGTTAATCTCATTCAGGGCTCTCTGTGAACTGTGGGCAGGGGGAAAGCTGGCAGCTCAGACCTGAGGAATGCAGAGCTCTTTATTCCCATGCTTTGGAAACAGAGGTGGGCCTTGGAACTAGCAAGGCTCCTTTAGCAGGACCTCCTCCACTCAGCTCAATCGACACTGACAGTTTCCTGGCTTAGGCTTGCCAACTGGCAGGGCAGCGGTGCAGGGGGGACAAATGCGCCCCACCAGGGCTGCAAAGGCCACAGGCAGCAGGACAGAACTTCTATCAGGCCGCTACAGTAGAGTGCCACTGTTTGGAGAGTCCCAGTTAAACTGGAGATTTACTGTAGCCACACTGAGAGCCTTTCTGCAGCAGCTCTGGATGCACAAGAACAACAACACAGGCATGACCAAGATCACTGACTTCCTCTGCATGCTTCAGGGTTTCCTCAGTCTGCTTCAAGACTTAAGATCACACAAAAAAATCCTAATGTGGTGAGTAAAAGTAACACACTTTCCTGACCCAAATATCTAAACCAACACTGAACTTTGAAAAAGAACTTAAAAGTCAAAAAATCGGACTCTCTCACATCTGAAGACTTTTAATTCCTTGAATCAACAGGTGCCTTTCTGTGCAGAATTTGCATGATCTTTCCTGTGGAAGAGTGTCCAGTGTTTACCCTGGGGTTATCTCCTGCCCCCTGTGACCCTGCACTCGGAATAAGTGGTAAAGATAATGGATAGATGGAAACATTGTCACGGACATTAAAATCTGATCAAAAGCTGTTATGTGTGCGTGGTCATGGTGAAACCTGTGATTACTTTGGCTTTACAAGATATCTTTATTTGTCATTGCACGTTTCAGAGCAACAAAACTCCATTCCAGTTCCATCCTGTCCAAGAAACATTAAAAAGAAAGTGACATATAACAGTGGGAGGACAGGAGCGGGAGAACTGTGGGTCACCAGTGTCTACAGCAATCATTTCATTACATGTGAAAAGAGTACAAGAGGGAGGAAGAGGGAAAAAAAGCAAATACAAGACTACACTCCCATAAGGGGACACAATGTGGGATTAGGGAAAACACCTCAGCACATAAGCAACATAATAAATCATTACAACAAAATTCAAAGGCCTACATATGTGGGAGGGAAGGTGTCCCAGCGCAGACATTGAGGGGCGCGCACACAACCTCCCTTAGGCGTGTCACGTCGACCCTCCTGTAGACTACGCTGTAGGTCCATACTAACCTTTTCCAACACAGACGCCTGAACAAGTAAAAATCAGAAGGAAATCAGAACTACACTCCTTCTCCACCATTAATCTGACTAGACTGGATTAGACTTTATTGTACTGAGCGTTGACTGGTGGCCAGCCAGAGCTTTTCTCTGAGGTTTCATTTGGGAACTGTATTCGTGTTACTGCACTCTAAAAAGTGGGACTGGACTAAATTAATATTTACAAAATAAATGTGAATAACCTTTACATAATAAAAATTAATTTGTGCCGTTTGGTAAAACAGTATCTTGATCCAATCTAATTTGAATAAATTATCAATTGCGTTTATTCATTTTTGTTTGAAAATCAGCTAAAAATCACCGGGTAAAACGTAATCATGTTTAATCCAGCAAAACAGAATAACACAAATACAAATACAACAGCTACAACACAAATACAACAGCTACAACTCAAATGTAATCAAAACCCAAATTCAAAAGCCACAGCACTAAGGCAAAAGCTACGACACACAAGCAAAAGCTACAACACAACAGAAATATATCCACAACAAAAGTTAGAGTCCACTGTCCAGTCTTCCCAATGGACAAAGAAAAGTAGTCAGAGTAGGTTAAACATCATTGTCTTGTTTAACTTTATGATATATACCAGTGATGGCTAATGGCTATATTACATTTCTTTTTTCTATTTACATTTGTGTTGTTACAAGTCCAATCATGTTTCACTTTTGTCTTTATGTTGTGGCTTTCGCATTCTTGTTGTAGCTGTTTGTCTTCATTTCATCCTGTTTTCATTCCTGTTGTGGCTGTTGCAAATCATCCGACACCTCCCAGCCACCGTACTCAATGCTTTGTTTGACGAACAATAAGAAGTTATTAAAAATCTGTATTTTACTTCAGTCTTTAAGTCTCTTGTCTTTGGGTCCTCCATCTGAACTCCTTGTTCTGCCATGAATTCAACTGATGTTTGAGACTATAAAAAGTTGGCTTTTTTGTTTTTAGTCTCATTTGAAAGTTTTTAACGAAGGTGTAGCAATGACTCATCATTCACCTGAAGCATAAATGATATAAAAAAATGATTCACAGTTGCTGATACATTTTGCACTTTATAGAAGTAAAAGAAAAACTGCCAGGGACCTGCTGTCGTCCCTTGAGGACCGCTGTTGGACCCCATACCGGAGTTTGGAAGTCTCTACTCCAAAGGGTGCAGCTGGGAGTATTACAGGAGGAACCAGTACACACACACACACACACACACACACACACACACACACAGCACATTAACCACTCATGGTTTGGCCAGATCAGCCTGGATTCAGTGATTGTGCCCCTCTACTGGTCTGAATGGAAGGCTGCTGGAGACTAAGTGATAATCTGTGAGGCTGATGGAAGGTTAGAAATGAAACAGACACACCCCTGAGCACAAGGGCACACACACACACACACACACAAGCACACACACAGACACAGACACACACTTCAGTCTCACACTTTAGAACTTGAATGTGAAGAGGACAGGACCGGATCAGTGCGACAAACGTCTTTGTCTTTATTATTCTCCATACAAGAAGAGCCTGGCTGACAGACAGGAAGTAAGAAAGTCAGGCTTTGAGGAGGAGAACTCGTCCTGCCCCCACAGCGCTGCCAGTCAGCTGAGCCCTCTGCTCAGCGGAGGCGGGGGAAATACCTGCCGGTCGGCACAATGGTGCTGCTGGGATTACAGGCCCCCCTGCTGGTGAGCAGAGCTGCCATGGGGGAAGAGGGAGGGAGGGTGGGGAGACGGAGGGGGGCTGTGCTCAACAGCTTCAGCCTCCTAAAGCCAAATAATGCTGTGGAAGTGTGATTCAATCATGTTATCATAAAACTTTCCCCTAGAGCTATGAGACATACAGGAGGATTACGTTAGAGGAAAAGAACTTTCAGGAACAAGTTGTTATAAAGAGGGAAATACCAGATCTCTGAAACATTGGCTTTGACTTTTGCAGCTTATATAGTTAATTTAATCAAACAATAATGCATTTATAGCGCTTTTACTCACATAATCATACAGACTGTCATTTCTTGTTTATTGTTTCTTTGGTTTCATGCTTCAAAAGCAACTTTCTAAGGCCCCATTGTTTTCTATTATTATGTATTTAGTGCTTGTAACCCTGAACAGAGAACACTTCGACAGGCTTTCCCCAACAAGCCAATCACAAGATATGAATGAGGCCAGTTTTGTACAGTTAGGGGCACCACTAGCTCTTAAGACGAGCCTCTTCTCCTCCACATTACCACTTGCTACATAACTGAAAATCAGTTCAAGTCAGAATTTCTAATACAGCTTCCAAACTTTGCAACAGAAACCAACAGGAAGTGTTGCTGAGACTTTGGCTGTTTTCAAAAGTTCCTACTATGCTAGCACACTTACTGACTTAGCCAAAATGTAGTTTGTATTCTGCTTATGGCGGGTGGCTCTCAGTTTAATGTGCATTACTGCCACTCATTAAAATGTGTTCCTAGTACAACTTTGAGACTACAACGCTTAGGTCACATATTTACCATATTTACATCCAGTCTTTACGCAAACAGGACCGTTAGTCATAAGCTACCATTATGGAACAGCTCATTTAAGTGTAACATCAACCATATGCTTGACAGTGAAATTAGCCAGTGAACTAATTACACCATGAAAGCAAAGCAGGTGTAGAACATTTTATGTTTTGGGAACTTTCTGGAAAACCTGCATCCAACTAATATTAATTGCACATAAGATAAGATAAAATGAGATAAGATACTCTTTTATTCATCCCATGAGGGGAAATTCACAGTCACAGCAGCAATGCAAGAAAATGAATGGAGCAAAAGTTCCAAGAATATATTAATATAATGATAGAAGTATCAAAGAACAGGAAAGACAGAGCTGCTGCAACAAGCTGCCACTGAGCCGCACTTAGAAAAGTAGAAATAGAAATCAATTAATTAATTAATTGCAGAAGTCCATCAGAGACGGTCGCTTGTCCATAATTGTGTAGTCAGCCTCCACCTCCACAGGGTCCAGAACTGAACTGGACTTCTTCTCCAGTCTGTTCAGTCTCTCTCTCCTGTTTCTTGTCTGCTCACAGCAGGTGAAATCCTTCCAAGGTGGCATTGTGCCCAATGTTAGCTCATCATGCATTCATACATACTTAGCAAAAGCAGTGACAAAAATCAAACAAGTTTTGTCTCCTGAATCTGAACGTATTTTAAACGTCACCATCGTTGTACTTTTCCAAATGATATATTTGACCCTTAAGTATTAAACACATGAGCAAAATGTCTGCCATGACAGCCTCTGTGATCCTGCCATTGGTGCCTGTAATGGTGCAGTCTGCCGCCATAACACTGACCACTTCAACTATGAAAGCAGTCATTTTGACTGCTTTCAAAATTTACAACATCATAATTTTCTCTGAATAAAATCTAAGTAACAGTAGGACTCTGACTTTTCCTAAATGTGTGTATGTTTTATTTTGACGTTGTTTTATCAGTAAAATTTCAACACACAAATAAGATTGGAGTATTACTCCCTGGAATGATCATAGCAGTTCCATTGACTGCTGGCGTTTTACAAGGAATGTCATTTTTCACTGCTGCATTGCCCTGCTCTTTCTCCTGCTCTAGTGTTTTTGTTTGTTTGTTTGTTTGTTTTTAATGCTCTCTGAAGCTGGAATGTAGCTTTAGCTTCACTTAAAGTTTGGAGGTTTTTGCCTTGATTCAGAGAGTGATGTCTCTTGGTGTTTGGACGATGGTTCATTCAGCTCTCATTTGTTATAATTCTCATTTTGAATATGTTTTCTTACCTATTCCATCAATTTGTTCTTGGATATTTTTATTGATTATCCAAATATACAAATAATGCCTGAGCAATCAAAAGGATTGCTGTGGTCATTCTTGTAGAAGCAGAAATCTGGTAGATAGTGCTCTGTCGGGCGTTTATGACATAAAATGAAGATGTCATATAATTGCCCTGACAGAGATACATGTTTTCTGTAGCTGCAGAATTCTGATAAAAATACTCTGTTGGGGCCTTAAACAGGCTCATAAATACTGCTAATCCATTTTTTTTCCTCACAATTGGTACAAATGGCCCATTTTCATAGATAATATCATGACATGCATACAGGCCTTGCAGGTGATTCCTTTTACTTCCAGTTGTTTAAGTGGTGAAAACCATATCCCTGGCAACCAATCATTTCAGTAAAAAAATATTTCAGACCATATAAACTACCTATAATTGGAGGAGTGTCAATAACCTACCATAAGCCAACATCATAAATGTTACCAAACAACTAGACAGTTGAAATATTATGGAATAAAACTTAAACTACCTAAAAGAACAACAAATGATTTTGATCTTAAAAAAATTTATGTTTCGAGGCCATTCATCATCTGAAAAGCTCAGTCTTCTCCCCAACCAACAAACTCCCACATCCACCACTGCTTTATCTACTCTCTTGCTCCAGCTCCTTCTCTTTGTCTCTCTCTCTCTCTCATACACACACACACACACACACACACACAGGCTGGTGACCACTTCCTCCTCTGGCCTGCTGGATGTGTGCTGGGCCCCGGTCTGTGATTTACCTGCTGTCCCTGGCTTTAACGTGCCCCATATGGCGAACAATGGCTCATAAAGACGCCTCTAAACGAGACAGGAGTTAGAAAGGCAGCTCATTCCTCAGCCTCTGCTCTGTTTGCAGCTCAGAGACAGACTCAGCCGTGTGTGGACGGCAGCAGGGTCAGCTGACTTTATCACATTTGACGCTCGTGTAACATAACAGATATTTTCATATCCTGCTACTGAGGCGTAGCTCCACAGATTGTTTGGGTGATGTTTCCAGCAGCTGATGAAGTTATCTCCGGTCCTAACATGTGGTGCAGAGAGTGTGTTCGTCAGGATGTAGATGTAATGAATGCTGGTGTCGGTGGTGGTGTTGAGCTGGAGCTGGCATCTCTCTGTGCCGAGCAGATGGAGTGGAGAGGGAGTCTGGCTGCAGCTCATGTGGTATAAAGATCCCTCCCATCGCTGCTTCTGCGTCCCTGTGTCTGCCCAGAGTTAGCGATCAGCAGATCCATTCAGCCAATTCACTATTTCAGTCAATGCTGCAGTTTGGAGATGGTTGAAGAGTTGGTGAACCAAAATCACACAAATGAAAAAAAAATCCTGCATGTTTTCTCCGTCCTGATCAATCTCTGTGTGGAGGTTTTGTTCTGTCTCCAAGATTTCTGTTCGTCCGTCATGATACGATGAGAAATATAATTTGTTAGATAGTACAAAAGAGAAACCAGTGTGAAGATGGACTATTTCTACGCAGAGATCTTTGTTGTCTATAACAGCTGGTGGGGGAAGGTGTCAGGTGAAGTGATAAATCACAGGACTGATTGGTCGATCAATACACAAAACATAGGTTAAAAGTAAGATTGTTAGCACTTAGACTGAAGATGGTTCATTTTTAACCAACTTGTATTGAAGGGAAAAGGATAAAAGTTAGGTTTCCAGCAATGAGACTTGGAGAAATGATTTATAACCTATATCTGCGTCGACTTCTCCTTACCCTGCCCCTCTGTCTATATTTTAATGTTTTGGGTGACTTGGGACATTTCTGGGCGGAGAGTAGTGATGGTGACCAGCCAATCACAGCGCGCCCATTGTGCAAGTGACTTTGTGTGTCAATGGCAAGTGGGAGAAGCTATCACAAGCTGCAAGGATAGCAGCTGTAACACCGAGAAATAATAACACAATATTCGCAGCATACCTCATTTACCTGTAGAAAGTATAATATAAAGCTCTCGAGTTCCTCCTATGTGATGCTACAGGTGCTTGCAGGACTGTTTTTTTTCATTCTGTGGTGTGTTCATGAAGGTATGACTGTTAGCTATGCTATCAGATATGATTGGAGGCAGTGAGCATGCACTGATGCTGGCACTGAGCAACAGAGGAGGGGACCAGTTTGAATGTTATATGTAAACAGTGGAACAAAACATAACAAAATTCCTGCATTCAATGCTTTTAAAGGTGAGTCAAAGCTCTGAGAAAGAGCTGAATGAGAACAGAGATGTCAACAGAAATATTCCAGAAGACCAAAGTGAAGATCACCTTCTCAAATGTTACCTCATCTATCCTATGAAGTGCTGTGGACATTTTGTTTGTTGTTTACTAAGACCTTTGTCCTGTTGCAGTGGTACCACAGTTACTCTTCCGCACGGTTGCTCTGGATATTTTCTGAAGCATCCTGGTCTTCACAGAGCTCTGCAGGACATTCACACTAAATAAACTTATATGTTTATACACTCCTGGCAGAGTTGGAAACCTAGTGGGGCATGTAAGTGCATTTGGGCCCGCCCCTCAGGGGGTTTACGGCCAATGGGGCAGTAAAGAGGCCAACCACAGAGTGAGAGAGGTGAGAGCGCAGAGCATTTTATGTTCAGATGTCGTACGAAATGCAAATAGGCTCTGATTCCTGCTCCAAGTCCGTTTATTGGCTTCTGCAGCGGGCCAGTCCCCCTGCCAGATATGACCGTAAACCTTTAACCTCCATGTGCCCCACAGTCTGCTGCAGCCCAGCCGCTGAGGTGTGGGTGACCCTGACACCCCCATGACTCAGGCCCTTCAGCTAGCTAGCACTATGTTTCCTTTGTTTAACCCCTGACCTGAAAAAACAAGACATGTCCCAGAGTTCTGAGGGAACCGGGGGAAAGAGGAAGTGTTTGGTTACAAATTAAATATATGCGTGTCATGAGCCATAAATCGACAGGCCTGCGAGCAGCACAGCTACTGAAATGGCATGTGGTACCAGAGCTCCCATCATAAAGTTTTAAGGCCCCACTTCCATCTCTGCTTTTCAAAGGGGATCTGGGTGATGGCTGGACCCAAGGCAAGATGGATCCCAGGTGTCAGGAGAGAAGAGGAGAGGAAGGAAAGAGAAGACACGAGTGAACCAAAGTGACATAAAGCACTGAGAGTGGGAGAAAAGGATGGTTTAAAGAGGGAATAGAAACCTCATGAGAGAAGAGATGACAGACCAAAGGAAAGACAATAGGGTTAGCTTGAACAAAACTAACAAGAAATCACTTTTGAAGATCAAAAAATGATGCATTTATTCAACAAAAACTCTTGTTTTGCTTCTGAAAACATCAGACTTAAACCTTTGCCCCTCAATAATTTAACTTAGTTAACATGTAGACCTAAATGTTTAATATGATAATGAAGTTAAAACATTTTTGCTTTTTAAAAAATCCTCCCAACTCGTATCTCAGTGAGAAATATTTCAGACTCTTGTGTTTAATGAGTTTTTGTGACTCCTGTCACAATTTTGTGTCACAGTTCTGTTTAAAGTCCTCAGACACTTCTGGGCTCTTCTTTCTCTTCTCCATTCTTGGTGTGACATACAAAAGACACACAACACAAAGGTTGAGTCAACTTCTATACATTCTAACTGGCATCAGGTGTGATTTCTATATTACCAGCACCTGTTACTCACCACAGCTGAGTTTAAACACTCGTTTGAAATTAAATGATTTACCCAACAATTCTGCAATGGTGCCACCAATTTTGTATGGCCTTTTATGTGTTTTGTGTAACTTTTTTCTTCAGTTTTTCGATGCACAAAAAGGAAATAAACACATTTTTACCTAAAACATTTGTAGTTGAAAGAATTTCTGGGAGAAATGGTGTACCAATACCAATACTTTTCGTCGACAACTGTAAGAGATGTCACAAAATGCAGTCCCTTTTAGGTCCGTCTTTGCGAGGGGGACATATTGTCTTAACTAAACTGTCTTGTTTGTTTATTTTTTACCTGCACCTTGCTAAAAATCCATACTCCTGTTCCTGTTCTTGGTTTTAGATTTAACCTATGAATAAAGACAATAGCCACACTAATATTGAACAACCTGCTGTTGTATTTTAGTTTCCACTTTCTGTCTCCCAGTGTGTGAATTCGCTTTGAAGAGAAAGGTCTCCTTCTTTCAGTCTGAGTGTACTCAGGTCTCCCCTCTTTGTGACAGACAGCCATCAGCTCTCGTGTAATCCCTGGGCTTTTGGTTGAGCGAAGTGTTGACAGCAAGACAACACAGCCTGTGCCGCCCTTTAAAGAATGTGATAAAGGATACAGATGTAAACTCTGCATGTATTCTGTAGATGTCACTCAATCTCAGACATTTTCCACATGTGACTTTAACACAGGATTTCTTCACTTTCACGGTGGTTTGGGTTGGATTTCAATGCTGACTTTAAGTGAGCCACTTATTCCTGAAAACCAGTTCACTACAGATGATTTTTTTTTAAAGCTCAGTGTTGATATCAGGGTCCAGTTCTTTGTAGTTTCTACATCTCATTTTCTTTTCTACGAGTAGTTGGTAAACTTGTGAATATCCTCTTTAGCTGTATTTACTTATGCAAATCTAGTCCTCAAATCTTCCCAGATATTTGGCGGTGAGCTGCATGTGTGAAGCAAAAATATTCTGCAGAATTGATCAATAGCAAACAGCCAGTGAAGACATTTTGATCATGTGACCTGTGTTTCAGAGTGATACAGGACTGAGATGGAAAAAGGGGGATTATTTTACAGACAGTAAAGATCTGCACATCTAACCCTTGTGTCATTTCCCCCTTTAATTTCAGCCTCTTAATATTTTTGGGGAATTCTGTCTCTTCAGTCATGTTCACCTCTGATCCTGATGCATAATCTGAGCTTCCTGAGCATCAGGAAGTTCACACGGAAAACACGCCTGTGAATCCGTTTGTTTGGGGCAGCGTGTGTGCATGTGTTGCTGGTGCTGAGTGACACGGGTCAGGTGTGGCTCGTCCAGGCTGTAATGTGTTTGTGGGCTGGAGAGGAGGGAGCGGTGGGTGAGGGAAACAAGGTCATCCCTGTGTTGATATGGCAGTCTCAATCTCCCCTCTGGGACCTGCTGGATGTGGGGCCGGTGATACACACAGGCTGGGATAGCTCAGTAATGAACTCTGAGGGGCCCACAAGAAGCCCAACTGCTCAGATGATTCTCTACAATGTTTTCGTGCTCTATGACAAAAAAAAATAAGGTTATAAGATTTGGCATATCTGAAATAAAGTCACGTGTCATGAAAGCTCCTGGAGTTTAGAAACAATAATAATGGAAACACTAGGCTTTATTTATATCAACAATACGGGTAAAATCATTCACAGGAGAGAAATCTGGTAACAGGTGGAATTACACCACCAATTCCAAGAGAGTTGGGACATTGTGTGAAATGTAAATAAAATGGAATACAATGATTTTCAAATCCTGTTACAACCTATGTTCAATTGAATAAACTTTAAAGACTGAATAGCCATTGTTCCAATGAATAAACTTTGTTTTTCTATTTTTTATTTACATATAATCACTCTTTTTAAATTACATGTCAGAAGCATGTTCCCAAAAAGCTGAGACAGGTTCATGTTTCCCACTGTGTGACATCACCTTTACTTTAACAACACTCAAGCGTTTGTGAATGAAGGACACTGATTGTTGAAGCTTTGGAGCTCGGATTCTCTCACATTCTTGCTTGATGGACAGCTTCAGTTGCTCATCAGTCCGAGGTCCCTGTTGTGGTATTTTGCTCTTCATATTGTGCCACAAATTTTCAATGGGAGACAGGTCTGGACTGCAGGGAGGCCAGTCTAGTAGCCACACTCTTTTACTACGAAGCCACGCTGTTGTAACAGGTGCAGAATGTGTCTTGGTTTCATTGTCTTGCTGAAATAATCAGGGACGCCCCTGAAAAAGATGTGGCTCGGATGGCAGCAGATGTAGTTCCAAAATCTGTTTGTACCTTTCAGCATTAATGCTGCCTTCACAGATGTAACAGTTACCCATGATGCCATGGGCACTAACGCACCCCCAAACCATCACAGATGCTGCTTTTGTACTTTGCGCTGCAAAGTTGCAATCCAGTTCATCCTTTTCCAGCTCTTTGCCTCAGTCCATCTCAAATGAGCTCAGGCCCAGAGAAGTTAGCTGCAGCAATGTTTCTGTCTGTTGTTGATGTCTGACTTTGTCTTTGCATGGTAGAGTTTGAACTGTCACTTGTAGATCTAGTGATGAACTGTGTTAACTGTCAATGGTTTTCTGAAGTGTTCCCTAGCCCATGAGCAGATATGCTTTACACAGTGATGTGTTTTTTTAATGCAGCGCTGCCTGAGGGGTCAAAGGTCATGGGGACTCAATGTTGGTTTTGGGCCTTGCTGCTCATGTACAGAGATTTCTCCAGATTCTCTGAATCTTTTGATGACATTATGAACCGTAGGTGATGAAATTCCTAAATTTCTGCAGTTGTACAATGAAAAACATTGTTCTTAAACTGTTGGACTTTTTCCTCATGCAGTTGTTGACAAAGTGGTGAACCTGGCCCCATCCTTGCTTCTGAAGGGCTGAGTCTTTCATGGATGCTCCTTGTATACCCAATCATCACACTCACCTGTTTCTAACCTGTTCACCTGTGGAATGATCCAAACAGGTGTTTCTTTCAGCATCTATCAACTTTCCCAGTCTTTTGTTGCCCCTGTCCCAGCTTCTTAGGAACATGTTGCAAGCATCAAATTCAAAATGAGTGAATATTTGTATGAAAAAAAAATGCAATTTATCAGTTTGAACAGTAAATATATTGTTTTTGAAGCATATTCAATTGAATATAGGTCAAACAGGATTTGCGAATAACTGTATTCTGTTTTTATTTACGTTTTACACAACGTCCCAACTTCATTGGAAATGTGGTTGTAGTTTAGTGGTGGAGAGAGAGAGTGAGAATAAAAAAAGTCTGTTCTAAGCACGATCATGAGTGGAACTAAATGTTCGGCAGTGTTTCATCATACAAAATTTTGATACACAGGCTAAGCTACAGTACAGATTGATTCAGAGAAACAATCACTTTACTGATTCTACTGATTCAGTACACTGAGAAAAAAAGCTTGTCCCACCACTAGATGAAAACAGACTTAAGTACAGTTAGCTGACACACATTGGGAATTTGTTTGCACTTGTGTGAATGGGATGTTACTTTTGTAGTTTTCAGGGTACATTTTTTGTCATAATTACATTCACTTCAAACCTTTTGTTCAGGTGGTTACAGGAGGATCAACATTATTTTTAATTTGGATCAAAACTTTTCCAAGATATATTTTAAAAGTTCGAGTTTATCTACAGATGAACCCTTAATGTACACTGTTAAATGTAAAGTCTTGTTTCAACGTAAAAATATGATGTAAAGTGGTGCTGTAAAATGTTATGTTAGATCAAAAAATGAGTTGTTCTAACACCAAGAGAAGTTATCTTGATTGAATAAGATGTCTTGTGTCAACCCTTTTCTTAATTTGGATGATTTAAACTCAAAAACTAACTAAACTTCTTTAGGTGGTTGTTTGAAATAATTACTGTTTCAATTCGATTTTTCAGTTTTGTAATAAGAAATGCATTCAGTTTTAACTGCATGGTGTAACTGTTAGGTTACAACTCTCAAGGGGGATTGAAGCTGTAGCTTTACTTAACAGCTGGGAGGGGCAACGGTAATTTTCAAGACATGCATCCCTGATTAATTCTAAGGTATAATTTCAAGCTGATGTAAATTTTGTAGTTGAGAGAATGCCACATTATAATAAAGTGATATCACAGCAACTTCAGCAATCTTTTGTCATATTGGCAGAAAAGTGTGTGAGAAAACAAATGTGAAAAACCTAATTTTTCAGTGTGGGATAAAAGTCTCCGAAAGCCAAACAAAAAAGTCAAGCTGTTCAGAAAAATGTGTGATTGTGCAGAAATGTAGAGTCCATAGTGTTTAAATGTATAGTGAGGATGTTAACAGACCGTGGTTAAAAGACATCTTCAGAATAAAGGAGGCCCTCAGTGACCTCAGACTGTTCACCCCTAAAGTATCTTTCACTTTCTTTAATCAGTCAGAAGCAAAGATTTATTCTGCATGAACTAAATTAAAATCTGTTGTCAAGCTCGTTGTCATTTATTTAAAACTTGTAATCCCCGTTCCCAGCGCATTGTTTACAGCCATTCTTCTTATTCTTCATGGAGCACATCCTCTGAGAATGCCATGCTTCACAGAGCTTCTCCTTTAAATATGTGGCAGATGAAAGTAAAAACAGGATTACAGTCTAATCCCTCTCGATTGTTTGTGTCTTTTGGCCACTGGGAGAACTCTGATGTGGTCCTGCCCTGCTGGAGAGGGAGACAGAGGGGGGAGGTGGAGGGAGAGGAGGTGGGGGGGGGGTTTATGGAGACGGAGACAGAGGAGAAGGAGACTTTCCTCAGCTCCGTCCAGTAATGAGAGCCAGTAATAAAGTGGATGTATTCATGGACAACTGAAGCCAGCAATTAAGGGAAGAGGTAGCTAGCTTCAGACGGCCACTTTGGATCTTTTAAATGTAAATACAGCCGCTTCTCTCAAAGTGCTTGGTGAGATATTCCAAATGAAATCCCCTCTCACTAATGAGGGAGCTGTGATATTTCTACACCAAGCCTCTCTACTGCGCTACCACGGTAGGTAGGCAGCCCGGGCTCTTGTTGAAATGTTTTAATCAGGCTGAAGGAACAGGGATTATGATATAACAGAGTTGGTGGAGACTAGTCTTCCTCTGTTTCCCATATCAACACAGTAGTGTTTGATCTGCCCTGATATCTCCACTGCTGTGACTGTCTTAATTAGCTAAGTGGATGTAGACAACACAGCCTACATAGTAAACTGCAGAATCTGACATGTCACTGAGTAATGTTCTGTGTTCCACTTAATAAAGAACAATACATGGAGAAGAAAAGACAGTCACAGTGGCAACATGCATTCAGGAGATAATAAGACAAAGAAGCGGCTCGTATAGATCCTGTCAGAAGACAAATTATCGTAATTTTAAAAGCAAAGCTCTGCTATTTGGTAACATTTGGTGTTTGCAAGATCTCCTCTCATCGCCAGTAAATTGCTGTTGCCTTGATCAGCTGCTGCAGCCTGTCACAGACGCGCTGCATTGTGCCATTGTTTCATCCCATCTGCCTGGGTTTGATGTCTCCTTCCCCATCCGCAGCTCGCTCACACACTCCTTTAGCGGCGGGTCAGGTCACCGCACACTGGTTTGTGATGCAGGAGTCACGGAGCCGCCGTCATCTCGCTGCCCAGTAACAAACAACAGCTTGACTCGCAATATTGTCGTCGTGTTTGTTTGTTAAGAGGGAGAGAGACTCGCTTGGCAGAGGACCAATTCAAATGAGCTGTTTAAGATATGCGAGTGCTCTATGAATAGGAATGAAGGCGGTTATATGTTGCGGGGGAGCCTCATGGCGTAGACACGGGCCATTTTCTTCCTCTCCAGTTGGTGGAGGATTTCTTGGTGGCCTGGAGTGGAAGTGGCAATTAGCCTTTATTTGCATTGCCACAGAAATTCATCCAATTACCACCATTTAGGAGCTTACTGCTGACATGCATTGGCTAAGTGGATATTATCATCTACTCTTTCCTGAGCAGGACAATGATACACTAATGCCTGAGGGGAGCAGGGGTCTGCAGTAGTTCAACTGCTTTGATGAAACAATTGTCTAATGACATCATGGTGTATTTTATCTTTAACAAACTGAAATGGACTGGGTGCATAACTTAACCACAGTATGAAACTTAAAGAGGGGGTAAACTGCTTTCACATTATTCTAAACATGGAATTAAAGTAACAATACTGGATGGTGAGATGTTCAAACCTGTACATATTCATGCTCATGTTGTAGAAATCCCTGAATCTGTCTTTAACCCTGTGGCACACACAGTGGTCACTACAGTGGACACCTATTTAAAAGTTATTTACTCCTAAATTCAATGGTTCATGTGGTGGAAATTCATATTAGCCTGTGACAGGATATTTTTATTCTTCTTAGGGCCTGAAAAAATGTTTTCAATTATTTTTCCAAATATATGTATATTTTTAAAAAAGTTATATACAGACATTTGAGGGTAAAACAGCGTAATAACTATAAATTATTCAGTGTTAATGGATGAAAGAGAGTTAAAATGTTCCGCAAAGCATTAAAAAAAGATTACTCATGAAATTTCCCAAAAAAAGAAAAGATGTCAAACAAAAAAAGAAGTCATATTTACATTAAGTTCACACTGTTTTAAGTTGAATACTCAATTACAAATATTTGAAAAAAAAGAAAAATGGAAAACTTTTTTCATTCCTTAAGACAAATAAAAACACTCAAGAGAAAAATCCTGACATTGACTTCCATAATTCATACACCAGAGGGTTAAACTGCTGACCAAAATGCTACTTTCTGAAAAATAAATAAATAGCACCACATCTTTACAAGACTTGCTGAAATGATGAGGTCATCACGCCAGGGTCTCTTAACCAGTGGGAACAGGCCTCAAACATCAAGGTCTATCCATAGCTCTGACCTTGACAGGTCTCTAGAGGGCTGGCCAATCAGAAGGAAGGGGGTGGTCTTAGAGAGGGAAAGACAATAAAACGTTTCTCAAACAACATGAAGACAAAATAGTGATTTTATAAGCTATAAATCAAATAAAGCTAATACAGGGGCACCAGGGGGACAGAAAGACTGAAACAAAATACCCCCTCTTTAACCCTGTAAAGCCTAACCTACCAAAAAATAGTCCAAAAAGAAATCTAATTTTTTTGGAACTGAGATGTTTATTAACCCCTTTAACAAAATCCACAAAAAAGAAGATAGAAGATAGAAATGTTGCTTTATCATTACATTAATGATATATTTCTTGCATCACATTTGACACAGTGGGCAGTTTTGCATACTATTTCATCTATTTTACAAAAGTTTTTTAGTAAATATGCATTTTTTTCATACAGGAAACACTTTTTTTTTTTTTTAAAGTAACTAAAGTACTATTTCGATGTACTGTTTCGAGAGTATGTGAGTGGATGATTTCATGAGAACAAATATTTTGAAAAGGGCCAAATTACGACTTCAGCTGACTATAGTGATATTATAATTCTCAAGGTGGTAGAATCTGTTTTTAAAAATATTTTCAACAGGTTTTTAAGCAAACTATTTATCAGGTTGATGAGCTGGAGGTCTTTGAACTTATGTATCAAATATGATATGTTTGGCTTTTTAGGGTTAAGATTCATGTTAAATAGTCCATCACCAATTTCTACATCTGGAGTGATGGACTGTCCTCTGTTGTAAATGTATCTCGTTAAGTTTACATTTCTTATCACATTTAGGCACCACAAAACCTGTAATTGTAGCAAGTGTTCTTCCTGTTTTCGGTGAAAGGAAAATAGTTTGATGTGAATCAAATTCATCTAAAATATCCATAAAAAGTCTTATTTCAGATATTAAGAGACAAAAATGGCTTTTACGGTGTAAAAACAGATCTTCCAATCGTGTAGGAAAAATGTACTTCTTCAGTTACTCGTATAACAACAGATACCTCAAGAAAGTTGATATTACTTGGAAGAATCGTACACAGTAATGGTTGATAAAGTTGTCTCTTTGACTAACTTATTCCCTCCAATTGTATTTTCAATTTAATGTAAGACGCCTTTCCCACTGGCTCCTGATCTTACTCTCTCTTTTTACTCAACTTGTCAGATTTCTCTCTGGTATTTTCTCTGACCTGGTTGGAAAGAGTTGTGGACTGTTTCTCAAGTTGGTATTGCAACCTTTTTTTGTTTTGACCTGCACTGCTTTTACTTTTATTGATCTTATGATTACATTCATGCTCAGGTGGTAGCACTGAAGTAACGTTGGTTCATCAGCTGCTGGAGAGTCCTGAGGAACTCTGGGTATTTAAGAATTGAAGTAGAGACAAAAACTATGAGAATAGAGAGCTGGTGCAAAATGATGGACGCATTTTTTCCTCCTAGTTTGTATGAACACAATATGATGGAGGAGCTAACAGGACTAACCGGGAGTCAGATGTGGCTTCTTCGACCACACTGTCACCACCGATAGCTTCTTGACTTGTGCCACTGAAAACTGCATTGAGTTAGGGTACAGAATTTGAGAAGCATGATGTGAATGAGTTTAATGTTTTGCAACTCAATTTATTTTCTTTAAAACTGTGAATAAGCTTTTTTCAAAATTAATCTCCAAATTTCTTCCACTCAAAAATACAACACTCAATTTCAGTTTGTAATGGCACAACCATTGCATCATCTACATCACAGAGGGAAAGTGATGGAGCACAGATTTACAGAGATCCTCTCCATGTCCACAGATCCTATCACACTGGCAGATGTGCTTAAACCTCAGAGGAGTGGATACAATTTTTGGGTTGAAGCAAACCTGCCTGGTCAGTTCTCTGGTCTTCAGACATCATGGAAATGCTGTTTTTTTTCTTTGTTTGTTTTTTGTTTTTAAAACTTGTCATGTCCAGCATCATGACAACATAATTCTGGTCTGGCTGCCATATTGTGCAGAACACATTTACTTTGCCAAAAGGATGAGCCCCCTCTTGTGTTTGAAATGATACTTTTTATTTGTGTTTTGTAATTTCTTTTTCCTGTACATTGACAAGTTTAAAGGTCACTGCTTGACAGGACCAGGCTGATAACAGAAGAGGGATGGTGACAGAAGGAAAGAGCAGAGAGAGAGAAGAAGATAGACAGAGAGGGAGAGATAAACAACAAAACAACAGGAGAGAACAACCACAACAACTGAACGAATGAATACAGACAGGAGAACCAAACAACCAGCTGCTGATCCTGCAAAGAAACAGTTTCCTGAGACCTTTGACACCATAGTCACTAAGAGCACCTGTGGAGAAATGAACTGGAGACATCATGAACAACAATGAGCACAGCAACAACAGTTATAAATCTGTATGCATTAAAACATATGTATGTATGTAACATGTATCATGGAAATGCTGCTCTATCAGCCCACTCAGCTCAGGTGGGGGGGACACGCAATGGTTGTGCCACAATGAACTAAAATTAAATTGAATTAAATTTTAATTTTGTGGTAGTGGTTTCTATTACTCCCCTGATGTTCTGTTTATATTGTGTTTAAAGGAAACTTTGATGATAAAATCAAGTTTCTCTAATTCTGATTTTCATTTATAATAAACTAATAAACCTCATCCAAACACCACTGCAGCTCACTACAAACACATATATGGGGTTGACACAGTCTCCCGCCTTGTTCTGAGGCACTAACATCATTTGTTGAGCAACTTCCACTTCCCAAACTCTGATTAACCCAAAGGTGAAAGCAACCAGCGAGCATTTGCAGGCCAGAGCGCTTGCTTCACTCCCCGTCCGACTGTCCATGAAATTATTACCACTTTTGCAAGTCCAATTCACACAAAGGCAGATCTTGATCTCACACTGCACTCTTAATTCAAGCTTTTAATCCTCAGAAAAATCTCGTCTCCACCTGGCTGGGTGAAGTAAATTCCTTAATCCCTCACTCTCTCTGACGCTGGGTTTTGGTTTACTTCACTTCTGAAGTGATGCAAGCCGAGTGTGTGTGAGTGCAACAGCGAGTTTGTGTCCCAGAGGACTGTGCCGAGGCGGAGGCAGTGTTTGTGCTCCGTGCAGCCGGTGGCATTAGGTGTCGGAGGCAGCACATATGCAGGCTGCTCCGGAGCCTCCAGAGAGTTACACCCCGGTGGCTTCACTCTGATGCTGATGCCATAGATACTGCAAACGCCAACACCTTCAGTGCTGCCAGCTCAGTCAGCTCTGTCACACCGAGCTGACACTGCTGACAATGCAGGTGCCATCCTAACTAACGCTGCCTTCTAAAATTTACCAAATCACTTCGATTAGTCCAGGAGCTCCTTAACTCTGACACTGTGGAGCCTGTGGACTGCCCATTCTCCAGACAGCCCATTATTCCAAACTCCCAAGAGTTGGAAAAACTTCCCGATGGACCAACCTCCATTTCTCCACCAGCCTGTTATTCCAGAAAGAAAAACACACTTTTCAGGGGCTGTAATTGTCTGAAATAAAGAAGTTTCATTGGCTGGTCATAAATCTGGCTATGGTGGTTATTTTCAGAGTGAGGGGCTAATATTAAATTTGACTGATGAGAGTCCTCAAAACTTGTACTGGACACATGTGGCCCTGACACCAATTGGCTGCACTGGTCCCGCTCTCAGTCTCAGGCCTCCTCTAGAGCTGCTGGTGCTCATCTGGGCAGATTAACATTACTGCCTACATTCTTCATTTTCATTTGGTTGCTGAACTTAGAGCTTTCAGTGGTTCAGCCGGGACAATGTGTCATGGTGTTGTGCTAGCATAGCATTGTGATCTGTTTTTGCAGTCGACTACTTCAAGTTTTTTTTTCTTTTCCTGTTTTCTTTGCACCACTTGTATCCTTTACTCTTCAATTTCCATCTTCTTGATCTTTTTTAGTCTGCTTTTGATAATATTTTTTCCTTTTCAGCACTTCGACAAATTTACTTGAAAGTTTCGGAGCAACACAACGTTTGAACTTCTGACAGTTTAGGACGCAGCTAAACCAAATCAAATGGGCGACTCCTACCAGGGTTAGCAGGCTTCACCATAGTGAGTTGAATTGTAAATCATTTATGTCTCCAAAAGGCAAGTGGGTTTGAAGTTAAGACACATTCTTACACTACCTGAGGAACATATTAAAGCACAGATGCAGCACACACATAGTCAGCACAATTTCACTGGTGCATCATGTCAATCAACCGGTTTAAAAAACCAATGGCCATTGGGAAAAATTATTTCAGGTTCTTGTTTGAGTTGGTCTTGAAATATAAGTATAACTTCTCTTAGATGGTAGAGGGCTTCTGGGATCAATAAAGTTGTTTTTTTTTCCATTGTATTTCATAGAAGCTGAAACCCTAGCTCTTAAACTAGAATCAATATACATAGACTTGTGGCGATAGATATTTGGCAGACATTTACAGTGTCCTCTGCCTATTTTTGCTTGAGATGCTGAAGCCAACAAACCAACAGATCAAGCAAAAGTGACTCCATTAAAGAAGTAGACAATATTTCAAGAAGCTTTTTGTCAACATTGACCCTTTTTAGCCAAACGTGTCACATTTGATACATGGGTTCAAAGACCTCTATCTCATAAACATTATAAATAGTTTATTTTAACCTGTTAAAAATATTTTAAAAAACATACTCTACCACTTAAGGATTGTCATATCACTACAGTCAGATGAAGTTGTGTTTTGGCCCTTTTCAAAATGTCAGCTCTCATGAAATCATCCACTCACATGTTTTCAGGAAAATCATTGCTTTACTTACAAGAAGTTGCTACAAGAATATAATTAAAATAGTTACTTTTTCTTCTTAGATAAGTGCTGTCTGCATGAAATAAAGGCATATTTAATGAAACACTTTAATAAACTAGATCGAAAAGTATGCCTGTCTGCCCAGTGTGTAAAATGTGATACAAGAAATTTATCATGAATGAAATGATAAAGCAATATTTTTTGTGGATTTTGTTAAAAGTGTTAATAAACATCTCAGTTCCAAAAAACTTTCTGACTATTTTTTTGATAGGTCGGACTTTACAGGGTTAAAACACTCTAGTTTCCTCAGATAAAACAACTTCTGATTTGCCTTTCTACAGATGGCTGTGAGTTGGACCTAGAAGATAGTTCATCATCCAGGATGGTGTCAATGCATTTGACTGACTGACTATTTCTACAGCTTTAGCATTAACAAAGGTTTAAAAGGTGGATTCCTTCAAAAATAATCATGTCTTTCATTTTTTACACAATGAGTTACAGATAAGAAACATCACAAAATCGTCGAGGACAAAGCCATGTCTATCTATTCCCATGAATCTGCAGGAGACTTACAAGCACAGAATCAAATTTTACAGTGAAACTTGATTATCAACTACCATATTGTTGGTTTGCTCCTCAAACCCTGTGAGGTGGACTTGTCGTTTTGTCAGGAAGAGCCATATTGATGGTCCCAGCCTGCTCATTGGTCCCAGTTTCAAGTATTTTTGTGTCCACAATGCCATGCTTTTACCAAATTCTCTTCAACCAGTATAGCCAGTCTGTTTTTAGCCTGATGTCTTCAGTAAGTACTGCTTGATCATTCAATCCCAGTTTCTGCATTCTGCATGCAAGTATCCTTAAGCAAGACACTTAACCCCAAGTTGCCCCCATGGTGTTCCTACACAGCCACTAGGGGGTCACAAGCCAGTGCTCTCATTAGTGCTGGTCCCATGAAGGGCATCAATGCAGAACACAAATCAGAAACCAGTAATCCACTGTGTTTCCCCTCTGTAAAAAAGAGGGGAAAAGGAGAGATGTTCCAGTTTAACCACAAATCTATAGATGAGGCTGCAGCGGGGGGCACTCAAGCTGTGTGTTTGCAGCAACAAAATTCAGGTGGTTGTTTTTTTTTCTTTTTGTCAGGGCCTTGATAACCACCAACTTGCAATTCCCTGGATTAACAAGAATGCAAATTCACTTCAGGAGCTCAACCTCCAAAACCTCCCATAGTTTCTCACTCATATGCCACTTACAGCGGTGGTTCCCACAGCAGAGGCCACTAAATGTGCATATTTAACCCATTGTTGTTGGGCGTTATCAACAAAAGTAAAGGTTAGATTCTATATGAAACCACACAAACAGAAAATCTTTGATCTGTTGTTTGCACTTCTTTGTTGAATGCATCAATGCCCATCAAGGCTCAGAACAAACGGATGGATATGTCAACATCTGGCATTCTTTCTTCAACTCCAGCTGTATTTCCCATCCTGTTACTAGGGGTGTCCCGAACTGATACTGATATCAAATATTGGTCTGATAGTAAAAAAAAAAAAAAAAAAAAAAGAAAATCGGATGAAAATGGCCTTCATCTGAAATCTCTGATGGAAGCACCCTGAGACAAGCAGTCAATCCAGATCCAGCATGCAGAGGCTGTACGACCACAACAACAGCATGTGCTAATGTACTAACAAAGCAGCAAGGAGTACTAGTTATATTGGCCAGTAGTGGCAGTTGTTTTTGTTCAAGTCAGACAAAGTTGTTACAGCTGAGTTCAAAATTTGTCATGCACAAGTTTGTTGTGTCAGCACGTAACTGAGGAAGTTCCATACATTTAGAATTTGAACATTCCCCCTAAGGTTGTTCAAGCCTTCAAGGCATACAAATAGAGCTGAATGTCACAACATTCCTGCTGATATTTTATCAAACTAAGGCCCCGTTCACATGAAAATGTTTCACACAGTTCACCCTGAAATACTTGAAAACACGATGAAAAGAATTTGTAGCTACATAGAAACGCTGAGAGACTTAAAACACTGTAGTACACATGTCAGGCCTGAAGGTGGCGATATAACTGTAGAAGCTGTATACATGACAACAGTGCAGAGGCTGAAGAAGAGGTAAGCCTGTCATCTGGAGTTTATATTAAAAACTTCTTCTAATTCTTTCTACTTGCAGAAATAGTGGAATAAATGCAGGCTTTAGTAGAGTCAGTAGATTCAGCAGCAGAAAAAGTAAACAGAAGATCACTGTTGTTGTTGTTGTTAGGTTCCTGCATGGCATAGTGGAAGCTTATTGCACACGCGCAGAGCTGTGCGTTTTCAAAAGTTTGTGTTTTTGGTGGGCGAAAACACAGTTTCCGTGTAAACTGGAGGCTGGAACGCAACAATACTTTTGCGTTTCAGCCGAAAATCATTGTTGTGTAAACGAGGCCTAATATCATTGTCAGCCAATACTCACTCACTGCGACATTGGTATTGTACAAGAGGTAAAAAGGTTGGATCGGGACACCCCTACCTGTTACGTGCTACTTTATCGGACCACTCTGCAGACTTCACATTCCTTCTCACCCTGACTTCACACAGGATTTGTACTCAAGGCTGTCAGGAAAAAAAAGTCTGGATGAAAATCTCCAGATTACAGAGAACAACAAAGATTACCAGCAGACCTGAACTGATCAGGGATTGATCCCTACTTCCAGGATTTGCATTGACACACAAATGGTATAAAACCTAATCTCAGGGAGGTCATTCTTTTGTATCTGAGGCGGTGTGATTAAGTCTGAAGTTGGTGGTCAAAATAGTCGTTTCTGAGCGGAACACTGATGAGGTGCAGCTATAGCCTTCGGCGCACCCTCCTGACATCCTCCCATCCAATTTTTTGTTCCACGCAGGTTGAGTGTTGACATTTCAATCTGGACTACAATGGGAGTTCTCAGTGTTATAGGCAGACTCAGGTGGACACTCGAGGAACTGCAGATTTTGCACTGGTCTCAGTTTTCAGTGCTGAAGGTTGCTGCTTTGGTTGACCTCAAGTGGTTGAGTTCTCCTCACTTCTCCTGGTTGCACCTGTTATAGGATGCCCTCACTGGTGTTGCTGTTGTCGTTAATGTCGTTGTGTTGACTGTGATGTTGTTCCTCAGATGGTTGCAGGCACACAGAGGTAGGCAGTGTGCTGCAGCCAGGTCAGTGCGCCGTGGCCCCAAAGTGCAATCAGCTTATCCTCACGGCGGGCTACGCTAATGCCAGCAGACAGGAAGCAGTTGTTGGCTCTCGCCGGGTCGGCAGCGGTTTCAGCTGGCGAGCTAACATCACGCCTCCTTCGCTCACCTCCCCCCAACCCTTCTTTTTCCAAAGGCCAATGCAGCTCCTCTGGGCTTTTGTTGCATGATGGGATATATTCAGCTGCTCCGTTTGGCTGGTTTAGAGGAATGCTCTTGGTGCGCCCCCTCCCATCGGTTGGTCAGTGGAGCGAGGAGGGATATCAAAGCTCCGTTGAGGAGGGGGCGGGAAGGGGGCAGGAGGGGCTGAGAGGGTCATGTCTCATTGGGCAGAGCAGGGGGGCACTGAGCCTGTCACATGGCTGATGGCTGATTTACCACTCCAGTGGAGAGGTGAGGCCTCATAGGCCACCTCGCCCTGCCCACCAACACACACACACACACACACACACACTTTGACATATAGTCCTTACTACTTTCCATCTACTCCAAGCATGAACAAGCTCCTCCATAGTGCAGCCTTCTTTTTAAGCAGGCTGCAGATGTATTGATCTCTCCCCTCTCTGACCGTCTTTGTCCATGTTCCTCTCACATGTCCTTTTTATCACACCCATTTTTGTACTCTGCTCCCATTTCCTGCACTCACCACACACTTGTCTCCCCCTCCCCTCCCCACCTCTGCTCTCACACTCTTCACATTTAGTCCATTTTAGTGTGACGGCCATGGAAAAGCCCTGTGCCATTCACTCTGTTTTTGTTGCTAGCTGTAGCTGTCTGTGTTGTCAGAAAACTCCATGGATAAAAGACACTGGGCTAAAATGTTCAGTCTGGTTTTCAAGTCCCACTTACACATTGATAAATAAACCCCCTCTTACATGTTTCACATGGGTCCACTGAAAAACACAAGCAGCCCTTTTTAACACCTTAGTGCCATATGGTGCAGAAATCAGGCTCCTGGTAGTCTCTTTTAACCCTCTGATGTATATTGATCAGAGCTTCCAGAGGCCTTTAAAACACGTCTCATCTAATCTTAGAATATAACCTCTGTCAGCACATACTCTACAGGGAGTGTTTTTTTTCTACAACTGAATATTTTTTAAGTTGTGAAACTATCCATTTTTGTCTATACAATGCTGTGGCTTATGTGACTGATGTAGACGCCCTGAAGCTGGCTGCAAAGAGGCTGAAGACCTGGCTCTTTACATCATCCTGACTCAAGTAAAGTTAGGTTGAGTTGGGCTTTTTCAGTGCATCCCCCGTCAACGACAGGCTTTGAGGTCTAGTATCAGAAACAGTTGGATGACACCACAGAGATTACATATAGGGGTGTCAGATTGTTTTGTTAATTGTGATTAATCAATTACAGTCATTTTTAGCACATTATGTTTTTTTTTCATCATGTTGACCTAATTTTGAATCTCTATCTCTACTGTTTCTGTATGTGAGTGTCCTGTTTATAAAATCCATTTCTATGCATTGAGCTTCTTGTGCCTGAGTTGCTGGGGTTGGAAAGCAAATGTCAGTCACACTGTTAAGTGGACATTGATTGGCTGTCATGTTATTGGTGCTTGTTCACCACAAGCTGATTGGCTGCCACTGTAGTTGCAAGTTGGCAAGTTAAGGATCAGCGGTGAGCTCAGCAGGGAGGGGAAACGTGCATAAGAGAGTTTTTGGTCAAATGAATAGAAAATTCAGATTTCAAATATGCCCCATTGGCCCCATTGACAAAATGAAAGTGCTGTGTCTTTTCCGTAAGAAGAAGTTTGCCAACCATTGAAGCCGCTCAAGTTTAGCCTACCACATCAACACAAAGCACCTAGTCACAAATTACTCTACTAGTCACTTTTTATGGAGACAATGTCTTATTTTATTTCTCATTTCCCTATTATTTGGAGACTGACATAAGAAACACAACAATAATTTGCCTGGTGGTGGAAACTAAAGGTTGCAGGCAGCACTGTGAACCAATCTCAAATACAGCAGAATGTAAAGTGCTTGGACTGCATCTGGTAAAGTCTGTTGAAAACAAATGACTGCCAAACCACCTTTTATGTATCAATCATTTGATCTGCCACCATAATGTAATGATTTTAGTTGAAAACACCCCGAATTGAGGACTTTTCTGAGGAATTTTAGGTGAGATTAAAAAAAAAAGATTGATAAATTATAGATCATAATTAATTAATTGCAATTTTTTTTTGACAACACAATAACATACATGTATTTTACAGTCTATGCTCTGATTAGCTGATTTCTCTGTCAGCACACACTGCATAGTTAGGAACTTTGTTCTAACCTGCAATCTTTGAAGATATTTAAGCCTCTAATAGGGACAATCCATTTAGCACGATTGCAAAGACACCTGCAGCCAGAATTCACAAAGAAGACTGTTTACCCTGAACACTATCTCCCACTGTCGAAACGAGGGGACTTTTGCCAAGGTATGTATTTTGTTTCAAAGTATTTACTTTGAATAGAGAGACTTTCTTTCAACACTACTTTAACAGAGAGCAACTCACAGCCGGTCGCTCTGTAACGTGTCACATTAGTGAATACTGGTTATGTCCCACCAGTGCTCATCTACCAACTCTTACCTCACCAAGCAGAGCAAAGGTAACCTGGCTCTACATGTTATTGATAGACTCTCAGGTTTGAACAGATCTCTACAGAATAACTGCTGCATGTGGGTTGGAAGGAACATTAGCACGAACAACTTAACCAGTTTTAGCCTCTAGCTCGTGTTTTAGCCTTTGGTCTGTGCTCTATCACTCTCCTGTTAAGCTTTCTTCTTCTCATCTGTCCCTTTTCTGCCAGACAGTCAAGTTCCTGCGTGCACCAATAGTACAAAATAAATCACAGAAATCATTTTCAGCAGAGAAAAACACAGATCTCTCTCCTCACTGCTAAATATTGATAGTCTGTGTGGCGTTGTCATAGAGACTTTTCAATCAGGTCCAGACTGACCTGATCAGGGAGCTGAGAAATAGCATTTCGAGATAGTCTATTTTAATGCTGCTGATATATTTTTAGTTTAGGGACTGTGATCAGGCATTTATCTGGAGATGCGACTTTTTCAAGATCACTAAGAAAGTCCTCCCGGTCCCTTTAAGTTCAGCTGAAGGTCTTTGATTCACAGGGTCACTCATCAAACTGGAACATGCAGAGCTGACAGAGACACATTCACACTATCAGGCTCAAAAAAGACCATTATTTAGGAAAAATTAAACCAAGTCCATCACAGCTTGGGGTCATAAGGAGGGAGAATAAAAACATCTTCCATAGTTCCTGGAGGAACTACTGGGGTGCTATGCCCAGGCAGAAATCCTAGTCTATGTGGTGGAAAAGCAATGAAACAAAGCCATGGGTTGGTGTAATAGTGGCAACAGTCACAGTCCATGTTCAGTATCTGCTTCCCACTGAGAGGTCACAGGCTTTGAGCATTGAAATTGCTTAATAATACTGAAGTTATGTAATCTCATGATGCTTTGAACAGTAGTTTGGTTTGATGGACACATGCATCCAAACAGTGAGTTAAGAGGGTGAAAAGCAGGATATTTGCCTTGCCAACACTCATCTCACAGAGCGCTGTGACAGCTCTCTCCTCACAGCTGAGCTACATTTTCCTACATACCTCTTGATCCATTCTTTACCATGCTGCATATGTTTTGAATTTGGCATCTGAGTCTGGGCTGTCTGAGAAAAAACAGAAGCATTCAGAGATAAGAGAACAGTCCTCTTTCTCTCTGTCAACATGTAAGTCTTAAGTGAAGCCGAGTGCTAGCTGGGATTCCTGTCTGGTATCCTGTCTGACATGAAAGGCTGCTCACTGGGACTGAGGAAGGAGCTCAGAGAGAAGTATTCCCGCCGGACCCTCCGGCAGATGGAACAAGAACACCTTGAAGGATGGGAGTGTCGCCGAGCCCGAGTGCCTGCTTTCTCCCCTGCAGATGAAACGTAACGCGGGGCTGTCTCAAATCTCCGGCAATCTAAGGATGTGAGCGACGCAGAGAGAGCACCTGGTTCTTCAAGGGAAGCAGCCGTTTGAGATGTGACAGAATGCCTTGTCAGATAGAATCACTGTAATGGAGAGATAATCCCACAGTCATCACTCAGAAAGGCATGTCTGCAGGGCATCTTGGAGGAATAACCAGATATGCTTTGCAACATTCATACAGTAAACGTCACTAAAGACGTTTCTATCACAGGCTTAAATCGGAGCCGAGTGATACGAGGAGGAATTTGGATGAGAGAAAACTTGGGGAGGGCTTTGAATAGTGTTGAAAGAAAAGAGTGAGTCAGAAGTTTTAAATGCAGATCAATAAAAGATGTTCTGCTAAATCTCCCGCTCGGTGGTATCGTCTCTGAGTGGAACACGATTGGTCCTTGTAGGCCTGTCATGACACAGCCGAGGCAGACAGGAGAGTTTGCAGCCACTGCTGTGTATCCTGAGACGTGCCTTTCGTCTCTTGTCACTCAAAGGCCCTCGGAGGAGTTTTGCTGCTCAGCCACCTTCCTTGACCTGTCACTCAGTCCTCTGACAGCTGGTAGGCCACCCTCCCCCTCCTCCACCTCCTCCTCCTCCCTGTGCTTCTCCCCCTTTTCATTCTTTCACCCTCTCGGTCCCTCCCAGTCTTCCTTCTCAATCCCAGCATGCGCATCGGGGTCTCATTTTCATGTGTCAGCCGCCCCCGTCAGTGTGACAGCTCCCTGTCCGCATGTCTCATTAGAAAACAGCCAGCTTGGTCTGGGAAGCAGCAGGAGAGGCGATTGGCGTTCGGCTCACCCCAACTCTGGAACTGTGAGATCAGCTCTGCTAACACCAGTCAACCAGATCATCATCGGGCCTGATCTAACATCCACACACACACACACACACACACAGACACACACACAAATCGCACATCCAGACTCACGCTCATACACACACTGAGATGCAGTCTCTTTCTCTGGCTGCAGAGTTTTACTCTTAATTCAGTGACTTCAAATCCCCGAGTGTTGAAACACAACCACTTTCAGAGAAGAACGAATGGTATTCTTAATCAGAATGAAAAACAACAAGTGGAGATGTTTTTTACATTTTTACTTCTCCTCAGATTTTGTTCTTGTGTCTGAATTTACTCAGCGGCTGTTTTTTAAATGACAGCTTTGACCTCATTTGTGATGCAAAATGATTACTGATGTGTTTTGAATTGTCAAAATGGAATCAGCTTATATTAAATATATTGGAATACATTAAGAGAATCGATGGGAAAAACTCATGTTTTTTAGATTCTGAAAAAAAGTGAAAGCCAAAATTAAAAGACTCATTCATAACATAAAACTGCCTTGTTGAATCTAGCTTTGGTTAAAATTACACTATTATGCTGAAACAGAGATGCTTTTGCTTGATCTGTTGGAAAAAAGATTATTCTATTTGATGGGAGTTAACTTAAAAATGGACATCTGTGGTCCCTCGACAGGGAGGGAAAAAAATTTAAATTACTAAATGGAATTTCCAATTGCAGGAACTTTTGCAGAACCATGTCCCTATTGCTGCCCATGGACCTATATTGGGTTCTGGCTAACTGATCGACTCCATGAACTTATGAACTATAGGAGCCAGGGCATGATGAACATCTCTGATTGGTGGAGCACCCATCACATTTTTATGTCCCCTTCCCCTCTAATCACAGTAACGGGTGAAATACACTGCATCTGTCTGTGTTGCATCTCCGCTGTGGTTCATGTTGACTATGTTTGTCAACTCACACCGCAATCTACGTCCGACAAGCTGCAGGGCTGACAGACGGTTGGTGTCGCGAGTTTGAGGAGTCCCCCATGCTCCCGCATCCATAGATAAATCTCTCTTCACTCATGCTGGTCTGTAAAACCTCAAACCTGCTGACTCATGGCGTGTCTCTGCTCATTATGTCTGTTTATCACCTTTGTCAAGCTAAATACCATCTCATTTTGACATGGTTTTATTTTAAAAGTCACAGGCTGTTTTTTCCGGGCACTACTTCCTGTCCCACTCGATCGTCTCTGTGTTGAATTTGTGCATCACAGCTGCATCGTCCGGCAGAAACAGGGTTGTTGCCTATCACTTAAGTCTTTCCAGCGTTGGCAAGCAGCCAGACCTCAACTGAACGGATGCAGTGTGAGTTGACACACTGACTTAAATGAATCTTATTTGACTTTTTGCCGTGACGCAGCTGAGACAGAACGCGGATGGATACAGTGCATTTCTCCCGTCAGATGATCCCCAGCTGTGATAGACTTGGTTCAAAACCTCCCAAACAGTGGTCACCTTTGAACCTGACAGTGTTTGGCCCTGTTTACATGACAGCATTTCATTTACATGGAAACTCTGAGGGACATAAAATGCTCTAGTATGCATGTCGGACCTGTACATGGCCATATAACTGTAGGAGCCATATACAGGACAAGGGTTTAGAGGCTGAGGAAGAAGTGGGCTGTTTATCTGGTTTGGATATCAAATACTTCCTTGCTTGTTGCAGCAGTGGAGCACAATAAGATAGTCTACTACTGTTATGGTTGTTGTTTTGTCACAGTTCAGGTACAACCATGCCACATTTGAAGGGTAATGCACTTGGTGAGCCAAGTCTGACGTCAGCATTCCCACTGAAAACCCTGATTTGCCATTTACACGGCCACGGTGAAACCAGAAAAAATCCACTCTGAAGGCTGTTTCAGATTAGCTAAAACGCTGTGCCTGTGTAAACAAGAGGCCGAAATGCAATGATACTTACTTTTCTGTTCCATCCTAAAACCATTTTCTTTTAAACAGCCCCTGAATGTGTCTCTGTCAGCTCCCGGTGTTCCACTTTAAATAGTGACCCTGTAAACTGGAGACCTTCAGCTAAATGTCAGTGGATATCCACTTTATAACACTTGTCCTGATACTAGGTGTCTTATTCTTCCGATGAAGCCCATTTTTTTCACAATTTTGCAAAAGATGAAGGACATATGACTTTTCCAGGTGAGATTTTCATCAATGAGAATGCCAAGAAATTTAGTTGCCATTACTCTTTCCAATATGTTGTTGTCAATATTTACAGTGGGTAGAGAATATTTCCAAATTTCCAAACGTCTGCCCTGTTGACACCACAACATTTCAAAGCATTTTCACTCAAAAATTAAAAAAACACAGGGGAAAAAAAAATCTGCTTTGACAAGGAAACGCTGAGGGATTGTAGCATGCATGCCAGGCCTGTAGGTGGTGATATACAGGATGACAGTTACAGATTGCAGAAGTGGAGCAACAGATATACATTTTGTTGATAGGCATCAGCAGATTGAGCAGCAAAAGCACAACACAGCATTTTGCTCTTGTAGTTGTTTGGTTTGGTGCAGTGAAGGTTAATGTGCAGGCACAAAGCTGAGGGTGACATCGGCGTTTCCACTGAAAACTCCAGCTTGCCTTTGACAAAACGTTTCAGGAAAAGTTCACTCTGGAAACCATTTTCAAAAGTTTGAGTTTTGGGTCGGAAAACAAGAGGCTGAAACACAACATTAGTTGTTTGTTTCACCCTAAAACCATTGTTGTGAAAAAGGTCCTTTAACTCCCCATGGAAAGTTTCTGGGAATTTTCTCTCCCTTTACAACCTGACTCGTCTGCAAAGCTACATCAGTGATTACATGACTGACGTGCTTTGAACCATAAGTGATGATTTTGAGAAGTCTGAATCTTGTGCAGTTCGACTTTTCCATAGCTTTAAATCAATCTGAAGATCTTATAAAAGCAGTTTTCTTCGACTCAGCAGTCTCAACAGTCTGCTCTTACAGATGCTCTCCTCTCCCTTACATTGTTCCTGGAGAGTGACACACATTGTTTCAGTGGCGTGGTGCCCTATCATGAATGAATTCATACATCAGACACATGTCTGCAAAACAAAGGAAGCTGTCAAATGTCAATAAGTGTCTGGTAATAACTTCTGCTGCTTTTAAAGTAGCTATCATGTGGCAGCTGTTAAGTTTCAGTGATGGACGGAGAGGGCAGCTTGTTGTGGAGAAGAGCCTGTTTTAAATAAAATAAATCTATTAAATCTGGCACATTCTCTGTAACCTCTCATATTAGGCGATATCTCTCTTTGATTAAAGGCTCCCTCGCGTCTTTCTTTATACTTGTAGTTAGTCTGAAAAAGTCTCCCCACTTCATGTATGTTGTTTTGTATCTGTCATCTTGAATGTGCGTGCGGCGAAGTGATTCTAATTTGTCCCTGCGCAGTGTTTCAGCCTTTTCTTCAGCAAACACTCGAGCAGGTCTGTGTAATCGTATCCCAGTTATCTCCTCTCAGGGGACGACTCCTGATAAAAAGAAACAAAGGTGTTTACTTTTTAGACCTGCATATCAAATGGCCTTGAACGTCAAAAAAAAAAGCAACTTAAAAAAGGAAACGTAACATCAGACAGCTCTGATTCCCTCTCCTTTATTGTTTGTCCTTGAGTGTTAATTGTGCGATGTAGAGAGACATCCATTAGGCAGGCTTGTGTTTGATGTTTTTTGATGCAAGACCTAGATGTGAGACGGTGAATAGTTAAATTCTAATTGCGAGAGGAATTTGTATCGTTATAATTTGGGGAGGCTTTGTATTCCTCCTTTTTAATGAATGTAACATGGCCATCTAGGAGAGGAAGGAGCAGAGATTTTGTGAGTTTATAATGAACTGTGAAAGGCTTTTGAATATGGATGAGGATGCGAGACCCAAGGCAAGATGTACACAAGCTCCCCTGATGGGTGTGAAGTTGATCATATCATTTCCTTCCAAAGAGCAAGCCTCATTTGGTACAGGGTTTAATCCAGGGCTCATTGTAACGTGGAGCGGCTTTGTAAGAAGTGGAGCACCAGAAGAGTTGAGGCATGATGGGAAGAACTCGGTGCACTGGATTTCTTTCATTACTGCCCAAAAATAAAAAAAAAATATTTCTCCACTGAGCAAGAAATGACTCAAGTCTTTCTGTTTGTGTTTTACTTTAAGATGTGAGTCCAAGTTTACTGTTCAAGATGCTGATCATCTTTAAAAGACGTTTTTTTTTTTTTCTTTTGGCAGAGAGGTCATGACAAGTATTTTTTCACAGTACTCTTGTATGAGAACATATTTAAAGGGGGTCACTGATGTTGTTTCTGTTCAGCTCTTGTTTGTGTTACTGTTTTTTGATTCTAGATGTAAACAATGAATCCCTCATTTTTTATTTTTTTTTTATTTTGTTAGATTTGACAAGTATACATCTTACATTGTTTTCCACATTGACTTGAGCTGCTGAACGTGGGAAAATCAGTCGTGTAAAATCATCTTAATTGTTTTCGAACATCCAAAAGTTTTTATCAGGCAAAAAATCAAAAAATGATCAAATTCATCATCAGACGTCAAAAAAAAGAGGATCAGTTTGGACAAACAGTTGATTACAGGATGAGTAGATTATCATATTTGTGATCGTGTGTTTAATCCTCCATCATTATAAAGATTTTAATTCCATGTTCACATTAAGAGTGAATTCTCACCTCGCTTAAATTGTTTTACCCAGGTTGAGTCAGGCCTTTTTGAAATGATCTTTTTGGTCAACTCTGTATTAGAAACTGACAAAAACTTGATCAATGTGTCACAAAGTCTGAGGTCAGAGGTCAGAGACTGCTTTGGAGAGCTTCTTCCATCAAATACTGGGTTTGATTATTTAATTACCTATTTACTAGCTTACTTAAATGTTTGAGAAGCAGTTGTTAGTCACATGACTGACCTTTCTCTAGATTGTGCGTTGAAGTAAAAGTATATTACAGCAGTAATATATAGGGACACGCCCAAAGCCGCTTTTCATTTCACCGCCCACCGGGTGCTGCAGCAGACGTCATCTTTAAGAGGCGCTGGTTTTAGCCCCTTTGAATAAAACTTAGCTGTCTATACCTGCCTGTGCAGCTACTGTCAAGCCGGCTTCATCTACGCTGTCTTCACAGACTCATTCTACAACTTCAGGTTCCTGTGATCATAATAATAACATTAAAATCAAGCTGAGGCTCAGAATTCAACTTTCCTTTATTTAATCTAAATTAGCAAACAGACATTGAAAAACAGAAATTTTAAGGATTAGTTTTCATTTAAAAAAGAAAACATCAGAAAGCAACAGTTTATTAAAGTTCTGTTTCTGATTCATAATTGAAAACCAATGGAATGAACAATACGGATCATTGATGGATAAGACTTTTAAATAGGCCATTTTTTAAAATCCTGAAAATAAGGATTTATTTGGCCACAGTTCAAACATTTAGACTGAAGTGTACATATGCATTGATGCAAAAACCCAGTTACAAGTTTTAAGTGTTTTTATAGTTAAATTCAAAGGGCAGCCTTGAAAAAAAGTTGTTGGAACGACTGTGATTTGTCTCAAAATTAATATATTTCTTTAGCATTGCTAAAAATTCAACAAGTGTCAGTAATTGAATCAACAGTTTAAGAAGGACAAGCTTTTATATTTGCAAATAAAACTTATTCGCAGTTTTGAGGCGGTCGCTCCACATTGTACCCAAAAGTGGCGAGTACAGAACAGTGGTTAAAAAATAGGGACATTTTCGAATATTGGAAAGACTTAATAACCTTCCAGGTTTCATTCAACCTTTCATTGGGTTCCTCAGATGTGTATAATTGATGAAATGCTCCGTTCTTGAGCTGGTTTCAAAATTTAAGTCCCCAAATTGTGTTTTCTTGATGGTCGCCAAGGTGATGACATGAACATATAATGATAATTTTCCGACAACATTTGTTTGTATGGAAATATAGGTGCCAATGCTTGACAATTTTGCCAGTGAATGTAAAACATGTTATGAATTATGCCAAATAGGGCAATAGATATACATTTAAATTAATTCAAAGTGATTTTTTGTCAACATAGAAGGAGTGACTGGACGGTCGCCCCACATGGTGTTTAGCAGAAAAACAACCAATTACTAAAATGTTTGGAGAAGTTAGAGTCGTTTATTTATATGGGGAAAGTATAACACATACATATTGTCTTTTTACATAGATTGAGGTTTTTTTTTCTTTTCCAACAAAAGAATATAGTTGGACAGAAAAAGCGGGTGTCACATCATTGACCCATACGCAACAAACCACAACACACATTGAGCCTTTGGAGCCATTTTTTAGAGGTTTATTGAGCAAAATCTGTTTTATCAACAAAATATGTGAAATTCACAAATAAAATGTGATTAAAAACTTAAAGAACTACTGATTGCAGAAAACAAATTTGATGGAGATATCTAATCGAATGCCTTTGTACTATTATTTTCAAGTGTAAAGACACTTTTTGGCACTTGCAGCTCTGATATCAAAATACATATCCACCTTTAAAGACTTCTTTCCAAGTGATTTCAGCAGTTTTGTTAGTTTGCTGATTGGTAGAGATGGTCAGGGTAAGACATGTGTGAGAATAAGTGGATACTTTTGACTGCAAAGTCAAGGAATTGCAGTAAAAGAGCTAAAAAAAAAAGAAAAAACCCTCTATGGGTAGAAATAGATGGGTGAAAACGAGATGAATGAGTCATCCAAGCAGCTGATCATTTCTACCCCCTACAGTCGTCATGACAGGGCTGAAAACATCCTTCTGACTGCTTTCACAGAGAATGAATGGTGAAGTGAAGGAAGCTGACAGAGGAGCATGTTCATGGGAGCAGGTGGAGTAAAGGTGAAGCCAAAGGTGAATTCACAGGAAAAGGGAAATAAGTGTGTGAGCCATTTCCACTCTTTCCATTGGTTTTTCAGACGGGCTGAGCTCAGGTCCAGGAGTGACACTTGATTTTATATTTTGGGTGTAGGTTGAGTGCTGAGGGTGGGTGAATGAATAGGGTCAGAGACAAACCTGAGTGTGGACCGGGCAGATTGTGTACATCCAATGTGTGTGAGGATCACCACTTGATCCCCGCCTCTGTTCATTCGCCTTAAACTGTGGGGCTGAGCTGACGTGGCGGCGGCCGCTGAGCACTCTAAGTGATGACCCTTCAACCTGGAACATTTCAATTTCAACCTGCGAACGCTCCCGAGAGAACGGTTTGAATGTTAAGTGTGCCCTCCAATCCCGGCGCCGTATGAAAATGTAATCAGAGCGCTATCATCTCCCCGGCAGAGTCGGGCTTGCTTGACTCTATGCAGCAGGCGTCGGCGCTGGCCTCATTTCCCCTGCCAGCAGGTGTCCTCTCTGGATATAATAGGCTTTACATGTGTAATTAACACATGGCACTGCTGCCTGCGTCGGCCACAGCCTTAGCCCTGCTCTTGTCACCGTGATTTTCTTTCTCTTTCTTTTTTTGTTGGCGCTGTATTTCTCCACCCTTTCCTCTGCCTCTTCATTATGAAACATAATGGCTTCTGGGTTTCGCTCACGCTGTGGTGAAAGTGGGTGCAGTGGACAAAGACAACACCTTGACGAAGAAAGCGGGGCAGTTGGTAACGCGGGGATGGAAGGCTCGGTGCACCGACGGGAAGGTTTCTCGGAGTGGAAGGACGCGGATGGAGTTAACAGCCTGCTGTGTGGGCCGACTAATGCCTTAAAACCCCCCTCTCATGAAACCTGTAATTACCAGGGCTCCGTTAATCAAGAATGAAACAGCGGAGAAGCAGTGGGCTAATTGGGGCCGACGTGCTCTGTAATTAGAGTAATAGTCACACATTGGGATTTTATGAATGAATGACTTCGCCAGCTTTTTTACAGGGCTTCATTACATTGGTCAAAGCTACCAGCACTATTTGCATGCATGTATATAAAGGAGACAATATGTTACTGGTCATTTTTTTGTCCAAACAGCAGATTTTCTCTCCAGGCCTCCTGACTAGGCCAGTGTTAATTATGTCTGTGCTGAAGAAGGGGGGTAGACGGATGGATGGGGGGAGGGAAGTCCAATTATTTTTCTCTCCTTCTCTTTTTTGCCCCAAACCTTTTTTCACCCATGTGCTGCGAGCTGTCGGGGCAGTGAGGTGGATTTCTGTGTTTGTGGAGCTCGATTCGCAGAGTGTGGACGGAAATTCATGGTTTGCTTTATGATAAACACAAACTCTGACCTATTTCTCGAACGAAGACAACACGCAATGAGCTCAGCTGATAAATATTCTTTATGACGATATGTGGGATAAGTGAATCCAGCTCTTTTTATAGTTTAGAGACACAAATGGCCTCACATTTCTCTCTGATTACAACTAGAGGGGATACATTGTTTAGTGCACAGAATTAACCCAGATTAAAAAGTTTGCACATTTGCAGTCCAAGAAGGTAAAAATGGATCTCTGTTTGGATCTTAAGACCATTAATTAAAAACGTGTATGTCCCTATAGGTTTGCAGGGACCTTTGGTGAAACAAATGAAGTGTTGGATTGTCTGTATTTTCATGTTATTTCATACCTACTTTCACATGACAGAAAAGAGAATCAAATTTTTAGGGAAACCTCCATGTGGATGATAGTTTTCTGCACAATGCATTAAATGACTAATGTGTAAGTGGGTAGTTTTGATCCCTTCGCATCTATTGGGGTCCTGTCATTCCCTCTTGGAGTTCCATATCCCATAACAAACTGCTTACCACCATATGCAAACCAAACCATGTATTATACCACTTATAACCAGGCTACTAACTTAGGAAACAAACACATAGAGACAAGAAAAAAACATTAATAAAAAGATTTTTCATGGTTCAAAAATTAATTTATGAATACAGCTTTTAGTAAATATCCTAGTGATTCCATTGTGATGAATTTTTATTTTCCCGTTTAAGTCAGTGTAAGCTCACCTGATTTCTACAGGTCATATACCCTTAAACCTGTGATGCATGAATAAGGAAAAAGGCTGAAACAGGATCTTTCCCTGAAGTGTTTTTTTATTACCCTCAGAACAGAAAAAAAAAAAAAAAAAAAAAATTCTGTTTCTTAAAGTTACAGGTGTGTCCACTCCAGTGGACTGCATGTACCAGACCATTTAAATATAATAGTATGAACTTCATGTAAAAAATGTAATAATAATAATAACAACAATAATAATAATAATAATAATAATAATAATAATAATAATAATAATAATAATATGCTTTTTTTTCTTGAATCCGTGATATTTTATTTTCCTTTTATGTAGATTGACCTGACGTCCTCTGTTGCGCTTAAACATGTCCTCCTTTTTGGTTGTAAAATCATAACGGGGCGGGTTTGTAAAATTTCCCCAAAATGTCTGAGGTTGCTCATCTCACTTAAAGAGCATATTGCGGGTTAATTTTTTTTTGGATAAACACTTAATATGGTCTGTAGTAGAATAAGTCAATCACTGATTTTTTTTTAATCATTCGGGACAAAAAGGCACAAATTTAGAGGATGAAGTAGCTATTTTCAGTGTCCCGGTTCAAAAAGCTGTTTCATCCTTCGCCGCGTCATTTGACGTCATCTAGGGGACGAGCGTTCCCCGCCTCCACTCTGATCCATGTGTTTGATAGGAATAAGTGAGTGAGAGCGGGGATTTCGAGTCGTGTTTTTACAAGTTTTTTATTTGATTTGATCGTTCATTGGGATGGTTCAATGATGCATTCTTACGCTGGATGCAAAATAGCGACTTAGCAGGAAATCGAGTCGATCTTTTCCCCAAAAGGAGGAAAGAGTTAGCTTCCATGCTCAGGTTTGTTTTGTGCAGCTGAAGAAACGGGACTTTATCTCTACATCGGTCACTGAAGAAAGCGATCGTTTGTGGTGACAGGGAGACTATGTTCCTGGTTTTATAATGGAGTTAAGGATCAAATACTGGAGCCAGGACCAGGTGAGATGATGGAGGTGAAGCAGCCACAGCCCGGCTCCAGGTGTCAGATGTAAACAAGGATTTATCAGAGAGTCATCCCGACAGAAACGTCATCTGAGCACTGGAAGTCTTGATTTATTTATTCTACAACCATGGATTAGTGGAAATACAAATCATCAATACAAAACCATCCAACGGACTGATTTGTGATCGGCACCGAACGCACTACAGACTTTTTAAGTTACTGTTTCTAAGTTCAAACTTTAAATACGCTGATGTGAACAGCATCAGGCTGATGTGAACAGCATCAGGCTCCATGTCTGTAGTTAACGCCATCACTCACCAGGACTCGCACTCTTCTCCTCTGGTTCTCCTCACTCCTCAGCTCCCTGCTCTCCTTTACCTGTTATTCCTCCTAATCCTGCCCTGTTCCTGCTCTTCATCGTGTCTAAAAATCCCATCATTTTGATCCTGAGGACCCTCATATGTATAGGAATGCAGATTTTCTCCTCTTCATTAACAGTACTGACAGTCTGATCCATGTTCACGTTAAACTGAGGACTTTTCAGCAGTTTCTCCCCTGGATGACGTAACATCCCAATGCCGGTTTTTAATGCGGAAGTTAAAAAAAGCGAACTAAAACGTCTCCAGCAAACTCTGTGGTTCACTAATTTCAAAAATGCCTTCGGAACATTGTTTTTGGGCTTCTTTCCTATGATTTAAGTCAAAGTTGTGTTTAACCTGCAATATGCTCTTTAACTCTGTTTAGAATGTTTTGGGGTTCCCATATCAAGCCAAAGCTGTGAAATAATAAAGTCAAAATCATGAGTAAAAAAAGGTGAAATTTTGAGATGAAAAGTTAAAATTTGAGATAATTATGTTAAAATTGTGAGGAATAAGTCAAATTTCATGAGATAAAAGGTCAAACATTTGACTTTTTCCTCACAATTTTCACTTCCTATCTCAGAATTTGGACTAAATATGATCTGAAAAAAAAAATCAGCAAAGCCAGTTTTCATTTTTTTATTATTTAACCGGCAGAAATGGGTTTCTGTACATTATTTGTTTCATGATCAAAAAATGTCACTTCAAACAGAAAAAGAGTGTTCTAGATGAATCTACTTTGCTGTCTTTGAGCATTTTTGCAGTATCTCTGAGAAGCTGGGTGAGGGGCCCTCTTTTGGTGTTTATAGAATATGGTCAGCCATTTTTTTATGCTTCTCTTAACATTTAATTAATTAATTAATTAATTATTTTCTTTTATTTACCGGATTAGCTTTTTAACTCTCTGACGCATGTATGTTACTTCCTGAAAAAAAAAAAAATCAAATAATGGAAAAAAGGAAAAGCTAAAAACAAAAATTGAATTATCCTGACATGCTGATATGCAGTTGCACCCCAGAGACCATCGACTTTATACAAGAACAAAACTCTAAAAAGCTGCTGACTGCAGTCACCACAATGCACCAGAGGGTTGAGGATAGACAAAATAACACAACTTTACACTCTGCTGAGATCATCACCACATCATAGTTTACCCCTCTGCTGCAAAGAGGTGACTGACATTTTCTCCTGAATGATCTCTATGATCAAAGCCTCTAGAGTGCTCTCTGCTGCCACACTCCATTGAGCTTCATTCAGTGGTCAGTCATTGTAACTGCAAGTCAATTTTCTCTGACTCTCAGATGACTACCTCACCTGTCAACCTCTGCTGGTGTATCCTGTCAACCCTTCTACTCCAAACGAACCATGGATTTGAAAGAAAAAAAAGGCTGATGCTATCTTGCAACATTTAATTAATGGTGTTATTTTATTATATTTGAAAACTCTGTTTCAAATAAGTTGTATATCATGATCAACCACATGTCAACTGAAGAAGACATCTTGCAACACTGAGTTCAAATGTTTAAAAATATGATATGGCATAATAGATTAGGTTGCACTCCACGGCCCAGGTTTAATTCTGGCCTGTTTCCCACATGTCACTTCCCACTCTCTCTCCCTTTCCTGCTCTATCCACTGCCGTCCTCTGTCAAATTAAAGGCATGAAAAGCCCCAAAAAATTACTAAAAAGAAAAAGAAAATACATTGAAATATTTACTTATTATATTTAACTTCATACTGTTTGATGTTGAAGCCATGGGGCATGTCGTCCACAGGAGAGCACGTGTCTGTAATGTTATGAGGCAATCAAATATATAAAAGAAAAACCAACAAAAAATGGCTCTGATGTTCTTTTACAATTGCTGCACAGGTTCCAGTATGAAGACAATCTATGCTATTTAAAAATGTAAAACATTCGATTGTTGAGTTTGAAATTGGAAAACAAAAACGCTCTGTGCCGTTCTGAATGAGCATGCTAACAGGGACTACTGTTTTTAGACACATTGTTTACCAGTATGATGCTGACTAAAGCTAAGTGTTTTACTTCACTTCAAGCAGAGGCTAAACTTTCTGAACTCTTTTCTGTAGACTGATTTGAAATGACATGATAAGTCTGCCTCTGGTGTTGCTCATGTGAAAGAAAGTTAATAAACATCATAAAGGGGTTTGGACCAATAAGAATCAAGAATCTTACACCTCTGGAAGTTTAGTTAGAAAAGCAGAAATGATATCTGTGAATCCATCTCATAGTTTTATTACAGCAGAGAAGCTCAAAATCCTCATACGTGGTTCAGTCCTTTCTTCTAACTTTGTGTACAGACTGTGACATTGTCTGCTCTGTTTTTTCTCAGTGTGAAGTGGATTTTCAACCTAAATATTTTATAACTATAGCTGCTTACCTTGTGTCCTTCTTGAGGTACTTTTTTGTGTCCACGAGAAGGAGAGAGCGCCGGCGTCTCTCCATGGTTTCGATGCTTCCCTGTCAGGAGGGGAAAGGCCGCAGCAGTGATTTATGGGAGCCATCTGAGGATGCAGGTCCACTACCTGTGGCTGATGTCGTCTCCTCTATCTTGCCTCTCATTACCTCATTTGTCATGGCGTGACGCTCAGCTGCACCGTCCCCCGTAAAACCACTTCAAAAGGGTGTTTGGTGGATCAAGTTCCTCCCTTTCCTTTCTTGTGATGGACTCAGATAGATGCTGTAATCCCAGAGACAGAAGCACGTTAATCTCTACAGGGTGAGCTGCTCACAGACCCTGGAGCATCTATTTAAGGTCTGAACAGGAAAAATATAATTAAATCTTTATTAGAGATGTTTGATACCACTTCTCTCAGACTGATATCAGCACGAGCACCAATACCCACTAACAATACTACGAGAGCTTTTGGTACATAAAATTTCAATTAACACTATGAATTTACTCTGAACAAAGACTTATTTCTAATAAAAAGGGAGCACACTCACTCTGCCATGAAGTCACAAAAAACTCTCTGAGTTAAAAATTGCAGTTTTAGTATTTTTAAAAATAAACTTAAGTGGTAAATAAAAAAATGTAAATGTTAACTCCCTCTGAGTTTTGTTTAAAGGTGCAAAATTAGATCAAGATTCACTTTGTCCACTATTGCATGTTTCAGAGCAACAAAATTTACATTTCAGTTACATCCCATTCAAGAAACATAAAAAAGACAGAGACTCATAAAGTGGAAAGGGGGGGGACTGTTGCCCTGTTTTGTTAAAAGGAAAAGAGTACAAGAGGAAAGAGGAGGCACACAGCACAAAGCTTCAACCTTTAAGTGGCTTAACTCTCTATTTGTGCTGTTATTAAATTGATTCAAAGCTGGGTTTTAGAAATAGAGTCAGAGTGAACGCTCTGTTTTTGTTTAGGTTGGTTTTTGGAAGTAGCATCAGAGTTTGTGCTCCTACATTGAATGAAAAATCTTTGACACTTTCCTCCATCAAGGTCTGTCTCCTGTTTTAGCCTTTCAGCCCATTTAGAGACTGCGAAAAGATAAACTGAGTCGACTTCAGATTAATGTATTTCATGACGCTTCAGCCTTGGAGACCTTTGTCTGTAGGTAAAGTACATATAAACTCAGAACATGCATTTAAAGAGTCATTTCAGAAGTTTTTTTTTTTTTTTTTTTATGAAACAGTCATGTTGACTTTTGTATCAAAAATATGTGTTTTACACAGATGTATTTTTATTTTTCTGTAATGTCTCAGTTATACAGTGATTAGTTCACCCACAACCTCTGAATAAAGTACAGAAAAGAAAGCGATGTGTCTTCAAGAGTTTGGAGCCTTTGTTTTGCTAGATGTATTGCTGCACGCAAGAACACCTGCTGCGCAGACTGCCTTGAGGGTCAGTGGCAGCGTAGGCAGCCTTCACGTGTACTGATACCTTGAAATGAGGCCGGTATAAGCTCGATACCGATACGTGGTATTGGTACTTTCCCAACCCTAATTCTTATAATGCATTAGAATAAAAATGAGCTTTCACTGTTTTACATACATTTAACTCAATACTGGAAATCAGGGATGCTCCATATTGGCTAATTTCTGATACTGATATCACTGGATTCCTTTTGTGGAGTTAACTCATTATAGCTAAGTTTATTGTGATGCCCCATTGGATGCATTTAAACGCAACGGCTTTCCAAATGTACACGCTGACTGTGCAAAATAAGAGAACAAGTTTTGGGGAAAAAAGTGTCAATGTGGCACTGTCATATCATATCAGTGACAAAAAAAGTGCAAACAAAAACAAAACAGGCACAAAAATTTTCAATTTTTTTTAGCAAAGCCCTCCTTTGAAGAGAAACAAATGAAGACCAATACTGATTGGTTCATCCGAGCATTCGACTGGTTTATACCTTTCCCCCATGTCCTCATGTGTGATGGGTAAATTTCTCAGCATTGTCACGATTTATGTGATTTCTCTTCTCATCAATGACGTGAGCAACAGTGTTGGACGCTTATACGTCATAAAGTGTGTGCCTGTAAACATCCCATGCTGTGTCCATGCAGGCTTAGGAATGCTGAAGCCAATTTTTGAGCCAATATTGGCAGAAAGTGTTGGATCCATGTTAGAAACAAAAGATTTTTTCATTAGAGGAACTTTTCAAAAATAAGACTTTATTGTCCTTGTAAGTGTCCAAAGTCATCATCAAGGCTTTTTAAAATATGTGCACATTGAAGGTTATCTGAGGGAAATCTCCCAGCATGCAGTGTGTCCCCCTCTGCCTCCTTACTGTAGGAAGTCTCCAGCTCTCCTCTGTGCTGTGTTTTATTGTGGAGCCTCTTCTTTCGATCAGGGACATCTTCAAAGCCGTCGTAATGACACGGTGTGCACACCCCTGTTTCCTGCTCCTTCAGGGCCCACAAAACAACGGGGATCTCTCTCTCTCTCGCTCTCTTTCTCTGTCTCTCTTCACATCTGCCTCTGGAGCCCTCGTCACCCCACACATCCAGTAATGGACAGGGCACCTCAACATGCCCCCCCCCCACACACACAACCCACTCCGCCTGTCCCTGCTCTCTGTTTCCTCTCCATGCTCTCAGCAGTCAACATCCTCCATCAGACTCTGACTATTAGGACTTTCATCTTTGCCTTGTCATTTACTGGAGTGCGTTGTGCTGTTTGTTCGCAGCCAGCTTGTGTTTTAGCTTTATTTTCCGATGGCTGAGCTGGACTCTTTATGTCCCTGAGTGCTGTTGTGCATCGGCTGTTACACAACCGGACTCGGCCGGCGTATGCTCTCTGCTGTTGGTTTAGCGGTACACTTATCAGTGCCACCTGCTCTTGGAGTAGCCTCTTAATTATCAGATCAAAGGCAGTGAAAAGGTGCTAAGTGGTTAGGAGCTGCAGCAGCACGCTACTGGCCTTTGATCCGCCCGGTCCCTGCCTCCCCGACAGCAGCCTGTCTTAAATTAAATATGGACAGACATCTCTCTTTGAGTTCAGCCCTTTCCCCTCATAAGCTGCACTATTTTTTGTGCATTGCATTCTGTTTGATGTGAGTGACTGCTTAGCCTGACAATAGGCTGCAGTGTGCTTTAAGAGGAGTGGCTGGCTAATCGAGTGCTGCAGCCTCCTGCTGAGTTACCTGGAAAGGTCTCGGCTCTCTCTTGACCAATCAAGCAGGTTGTTAAAAGAGCTCCATAACAAACCTGTGCATGTGTGTTTCCTCTTTGTGTTTGATGTATTATTTGCAAGCTGATTTATCCGATTTGAGAGTAAACACCAGACCTCAAGCATCCTGCCATCTGTCATCTTCTGAGCTGCAGCACAGGATCTGGTCTGGTCTGGCCCCGGACTGTCCCGCCACCTCTGTCTTGCATTAAACCATAGACTGTTTACGAGGGCGGCGGGCAGACTTGGCTGAAACAGTTGAGGTCTTGTGTCACCAGATGTTTTATAGGGCAGGCGGCACGGAGGAGGCAGGCAGTAAGCAAGGGGGCAGAGGGAGGGGGGGTGGGCGTCACTGGCTGGACCGGCAGTCAGGTGCTCTGGGTGCCCTTTTATGAGCCAGTACAGTCATGAAAGTGGGGTTCTGGGACCACTGTGGAACATCAGAGACCACTCCACCTCAGCACACCCCCACCTCCATCTCCAGAGGAATGTCATAAAGCCTGAAACCTGCCTCCCTCCTCCCTGTCATTATTCACATCCGCCTCAGCTCTCACTCGCCGTCCGCTCGGCTGATTGATTGGTTTTCATTTGTTGTCATGTTTCCAAGTGGCAGCGGAAGTGTCGCCCTCGCTCCGCTGGGGGCAATAAGTCAGCGTCAGGCAGATGAAGTGTAAGGTGTCCACAGTCAGGGGGTTCGATAAGAGAAGTGATAGTCGTGATGGAGCTGGACATATGGAAGTCTGCAGAGGCTCAGCTCACACATGGGACTGATAAAGAGAGTGTTTCTGTGGTCAACTGTGATGTTGACACTTCAGAGACCTGATGGTGTAATGTGGCCACAGAGGGATCTTAACACACTCTGTCTCTGCCGTGCAGGCTCGTATCTGCCCATCAACTCCACAACCAGTGACTGAGTTCACATCTACTTATATATGCTATTTATATGGACATGTGGGACGTTGGGTTAGAGGGAAAGCAAGTTTTAGGGGGCGTGACAACTTTAAAATAAAACCATCCATCTTCATTTATACCTGCATTTTCTTGGGTTTTTAATTGTTGTGGGTTGAAACAAAAAAAATGAGAAAGATTTTTTTTTATTATAAAAAATAATTAAAGGTGATCGGAGGCCACACCACCCCTAGTGGCAGGGAGAGAAACTTTGCATCTTGCCACACCCTGTTCTAGTGGCACTTAATGTAAGTGTACTTATGAAAGTATGAGATTGAGACACAGCTTTGTTTTTGGTACTGTCTCTTTAAGAGACAGCTCCACAAACCCTCTTCAGTCAGATTGGCCAGCCCTCAAGAGGCCTGTCAGGGAGTATCTACGGAAGAAAGTTTTTTAAGATGTCCATCCAAAGTGTCATGAACCAGTTAGGAGACTCTGATGTGATGACCTCATCATTTTAGCAAGTACTGTAAGGATCTCATGCTATTTTTGGAACAGACCATTTTGATTTACCAACAGATTCAGGGAAATCTGCAACATATGAGTATACAGAGGGTTGAAAATCTGCACTCGTGCAGTCTGAACATGCAGCACTGTTACCTTACATTCATGTTGTGAATATGGGAAAGCAGGAAACCCCTCTTTAAGTTATCCTTACACCCTTTTTCCCCGTTGATCTATGATCCCAGCTTCTCCCACAACCCTCAGACCCTCTTCTCTCTGTTTTTCCTTGTAGCTTTGGACTCCAGTCTGTCTCACTCTCACGTCTTATCTGGAACCAGATGCATCACAGAAGCTTAACTCTCATGTAAATCAGCAGGTTGAGAAATACATCCTCTGCCAGGTGTATACACTTAGCCCGAGCCGCCTGACTGGTGCTGAGGGGCAGACATGGTGAAAGAGAGAGACAGAGAGCATAAAGGTGCATATGTGTTTCAGCCCCTTCCTCATGGGAGCACAGTTACAGCGGTCTCCCCCCCCTGGCAGGCATTCACAGGATCTGAGTGGATTACACCCTGAGCCCTGCTTGCACGTTTCAGCCAAAGTACAACATGCATGAGTGAAAGAAGACGGAGAAAACAACAAGGGAGAGACGAGGAGGAGGAGAGGCAGGAGGAGAGGGAGGCGAATGTTGGGCAAAAGAGGGACTGTGAGGGGCAGCGATGTGGAATAATGTCCCTGTTTACTTTCTGGGATGTTGTCGTGTTAAACAGCAGCGAGCCAGGCAGAGCTCAGTGCTGGGAGGGGTGAGGACTGCATGTCAGGCAAGTGGATAAATGGAGAGGGGGGGTGTAGAGGCTGATGTGAAGGAGGGTTGCATCAGGAGGAGAGCAGGGAATGGACCGGGTGAAGCGAAAAGAGGAGGAATGAAGTTTTACAAGCTCAGGTTTGTCATCAGACAGGAGAACCTATAATCACATCAGAACTTAACCATTTTAGCGCCAAAGTTGCAAACTGTGACAAGCAACATTGCTGAATTTAAAAAGCCATGACTGCAAACATTGTGACTCATGTAGTTAGTACTTAACACCAGAAGATGACGTATATCTGTAACTTCAATCTGAGTAGTATTTGTGGGTATGTTGTTATTCAAAGTTTTGGAGTTTATAGAGTTTGAGACCACCCTCCAGCCGAGGAGACTATAGAAGCATGACAGGGAGCAAGAAAGCTAATTTTAGCGAGAGGTCTATTCACCAGTGAAGTGATGCTGCCTCTGTGTTCAGCATTCGTGAGTCCTTTCACCATGACAGTCCACAAGCAGCACATACTGGAGCCAATGCTCTGCTTCACCGGGTGTGGGTGACAGGAGTGTTGGGTATTGCAGGGGTCAAAACACCGCTAATGGTAAGGGGGGGTAGCATAAATGTAATATGCGGAAATAGAAATAAAAGCTGTGTCTGCCATTATACTCACACAGATTCTTTCAGATGTTCTGTGTTTTAGAGACTTCACTCCCATCACAAACTTTGAGTCGTACTAAGAACATCTGTAAAAGTTATGTAATCCAATATGGCGTCCGCCTGGTGTCATAATATGCAAATTACATGAGTAAATTCACTCCCATCACAAACTTTGGATCCCACTGATGATTTTTCTCATTTACAGTATAACTTTATCCTTAACCACTTTCAAGCTACAACCTTTTGAAATAGTGATTCAAAACTGAATATTAGCAAATTTATCAGTTTTAGCAAATGGCAAATTTGCCACTTTTAAACTCTCAAATTTGCCTTTTATTCATTTATTCTTTTTTGGCCCGTTGGTGACCCCTAGGCAAGGGTTGGGTGCATACGTTTCCTATAACTTTAGACTGAGGCAAGGTTGAAAAACCACTGTCAAGGATCTGAAAACAGGCTGCATAAGGAAAGGCCAGAACACAAGAGTAAAAGGGAGGGAAGACACAGAAAGGCTGACAGTCAATGCAGCTGGAACAGGAGGCAAGTGTGAGTATTAAAAGAAAACAGATAACACAAGACATGATACAGGGAAAATGATAGAGGGAAAATAAAAGACAATATAATGTGAAGATGAGACAAAAACTTCTGTAAAATGTAAGTAATTAATCATAATTATGTCGGAGAGCTGAGCAGCAGCACTTCAACATATTGATATTCTACTTTATTATTATTATTATTATTGTTGTTGTTGTTGTTGTTGTTGTTGTTGTTATTATTATTATTATTATTGCTATCATTTTTATTATTATTATTATGCCAGTTCAATAGTTAGCAATATACTTTTATAAGGAAACACACCTGAAGAGCACCATCAAAAGTATCTGAAACAGAGACTACTTGGGGAGTGCCTCAAACACCAAGGTCTGCCCTATAGCTTCACCCCAACAGGCATCCGAAGGGGGGTCGTGGAGCGAGAAGCCTTAAAGAGACAGCGATTAACGAGGTGTTTAAGACAGAGCATTAAACAAAAGTTTTCTAAAACACCAGAGAGAGGAGGTAGAAGATTTTTGAGCTGTAAATCACGTAAATATACTACAGGGACAGAGTAAAGACAGCAAAAGCACGCCGTGGCCCCCCTCAAGCCTTAGTATGGCCCTTGATTGGATGGATGTTGATTGGTTTGGGAAGAAGTAAAGTGTTATATTTGAAAATATCACCCAATCGAGGTTTCCAACTTCCCCTGTGTGCCCCTCTTTCATTTCATCTTCCTGTCAACCCTAAACCCTCCCTGCCCCTCCCTCCCTCTCTCTCCTCTCCTCTCATGCCCTGGCACTGGCCTGCATAAGTGCGCTGGAGGGTGGGAGGGGGGGCAGAGGTGGAGGCAGAAGGGAGTGGGTCGGCAGCGTGGGGTCGGTCATGCGAGAGCAGCCAGAGTGCTTGTGGTCATTATCAGAGCAAAGTCTCGACGCTGCCGCACCAATTAGTTCTGACCCAGAAGGAACAGTCTGTAGACCAGGGACAGGCATCGCTCCATCCGCTGCAGAATCAGATGGACAGAGTGAGAGAGAGAGAGAGGGGGAGAGAGAGGGGCCAGCTTGCATGCGGAACATCACTTCAATTTGTATCGCAGGAATGTTCATCTGAGCATCTCTCCTGCCCCACATTCTGTTTTCTCTCTCTATCCGAGCACAGAAGTTTTGGGTTCAGGTGCTTCCTGACAGACAGGGCGTGTCTCCATGACAACACTTAGATCAATCTGTGCCCAGACGTTGAAGGGACGACTCCTCAGGGTGGGGATCAGATATGTTCAGATCAGAATCCCCAACCTAAAGGGACAAAGTAACTGAAAGTGTTTGACGACTTGGTGGACGAGTTCATGTGACTTTTCCAAACATTAATTCTCTGTGAACAGCGACAAATTAAAAAAAACACAGAAACATCTGTTTGTTCATTAAGTTATCTTTTTTGAATAATATATAAACCAAGAAATGAAAAATAAAAAACATTCATGGTTACATGGATCTTCTCTTGGACATTTATTTGTGCAGACCAACAATTAACCAAATATGGAGTTCCTGTTCCTGCTCCTGACTGTAGGTGTGTGAGTGTTGTCCTCAGGTGTTTGTGTGTAGCTGCACTCCTCGCGCGGTAGTCTGAGCTCATCTGAGCATCTGGGGAATTGAAAAAGCAGTCAAGTTGTTCATTTGAACCCAGCCATATTGAGTCCTGGCCGAGCGGGCTCAGGTATGGCAGCTTTTAAATGCAGCTCATTACTCATTACTGCCGAGTCCCAGCCCTTTAATTTGCGGAGCCTGGCAGCTGGACCACCTGGCCACACATTAAACACTAAAGGCTGCTCTCCCTAATGGCCGCAGATTAGATCATTACCTTAACAAATCAGAGAGGAGCCTGCCTGGGCCGAGCTGGCTGCCAGGAGGGAAGCTCACAGAGGATGGGATTCTGGGTAAACTGTTGGCTTGAGCCCACTCATGTTATTTTCGGTATAATCCCAAAGTTCAACAACCCCAGTGACTTTACACTGTTAGTAATCACTGGACTTAAAACAGCTGCAATTTTCTAAATGCGCATTTCTCTTATTATTCTTTATTTGTTATATTTTAAAGCATTGTAGGTGCACTTTAAACATACGCAGGTGCTCTGCCGAGTTTTGTGACAGGGCAGCCCACTGTCCCAGGTCAGGTTAGTCGCGCCTGTATGCTTAGCTTGGAGGTGAAAGCTCAAACTCAAAATACCTCAGTGATAGTGAAATGAATGAAGTCAGTGAGTTCCATTTTAAAGGTTAGTGGTGTTATTTTTTCCATCACTCAAGGTATCAAGAAGCAAGGAGACACAACAGCTGCTAAACAGTGTGCTAAAAGGAAATACCTAGCACCTGAGTAAAATAAAATACATTTAAATTTTAGACCTTAAAGAGGGGTATATATACCCTGGCCCTCTAGTGCCCCATAATATCTTTACATTATTAACAGTTGAAAAAATCCTATATTTCTCCCTTTTTCATCCTCTGTCTGAAATACTTCTTATTAGCTGCTGTCTCTTTAAGGCTCCACAAACCCCTTCCCTCGAATTGGCCAGCCTTCTTGAGGCCTGTTGGGGACCGAGCTTTGGGCAGACCTTGGTGTTTGAGGCCCATCTTTCTAACTTGTCATGAACCAGTTAGGAGACCCTAATGACCACATTTCAGCAAATGACGTGATTTCCCCCCCCCCACAACAGACTGTTAAAAGCAGTTTTTATTTGCTGTCTCTGTCAGGCTCCCAGCTCCACAAGCCCCCGTCCCTCTGATTGGCCAGCCCTCTGGAGACCTGTTAGGGGCAGAGCTGTGAAAAATTGTGACATATTTGTCACCAGCTCTTCTGTGTTATCAATGAGTGAAAGTCAGAACTGCCAGGAGATCAGTTAATCACCTGGACTCCTCTACTACAGAGCCAGGCTGTTGTGTAATCCATGCAGAATGTGGTTTGCTAGTGTCTCTCTGAAATATGTAAGGTCTTCCTGAAAAAGTCACCGTCTGGATGGCAGCATATGTTGCTCTTAAATACGTCCACATTGTTCAGCATTGATGGAGCCTTCACAGATGCGTAAGCTCCACATGCCGTCGACATGAATGATCCCCAGACCATCAGGGATGCTGGCTTCGAAAATGGAGATAAAAACGAGATAAAAAAATTTAAATGATTTTTCCACTCCTCTTCAGTCCATCTCAGACAGGCTCAGGACCAGAGAAGTGACCAATGGTCCTGGTTCATGCTTTTAATTGGGTGTATGGTTTAAAAGACCACAGAATACTTTTTTTTTTTCAATTAATCTGAAAACTTTGACAGAGAGATGGAGAACTGATTTAAAGCATTGAAAGAAAGTAATCTGGTCCCCCTGGTTCAGAAACCCATTATGCTGAGTGAGTGCTCACTACTCGAGTGTAAATGCACCAGAGATGCACACGCTCACTGATCCTGTGCTGAGTGGTGGCTGCTGACGGCTGAACACACGTCCTGCAGAGTGTGTGACAGTGTGAGCTGAGTGCATGACGCCTGCCGAGTCAAATCATACTCACACACATGCAGGCGCACACACACACACGCACATCTCATTTGAACCTGAGTCCTCTGCTTCAAGGATTGCACGTGATAAAGGAGATATGAGAAAAAAATAGACTTTAATTGATCTTAAAAGTAGGGAAATCAGCTTTTTTTTGCAGCAACATAGGTAAAATGAGTAGGCAGGTTTGTCAAAAAGGAAGTTTTGAGCAGAAGTTAGAAATGAAAGTGACAATGGGGTTTAGTGGCCATCAAGTCGTAATAAGACACTTGCATGGCCCGCCTACATCATCATAAAGTGTCTGTCTGGAGAAGCTGTGGCTCAGTGGTAGAATTATCGTCCCTCTATCAGAAGGTCGTGTGTTTGACCCCAGCTTCTGCATTCACATGCTGAAGTGTCCTTGAGCAAGACACTGATCCCCAAAAGTTAAGGGAAGTGTACTGTGCCTGAGCATGATATGGAGTGGTCACACTGGCCAAACTAACTGGACTTCAGGGTTGAAGCGTGCAAGGGCATGTTACAGATGGCCATTGTGACCGCGCCCTGAATGGGGCTCCTGTAATAGTCTAGCACAGGGGTTCCCAAACAACAGCATTAGAGACTGGCAACCCCCTGCTGTGGTTCAACACTAATGGGACAATCCAAAAACAAACAAAACCCTCCCGAGGATACTTAATTTAACTGATCAGTAGAAAATGTACCGACTAATGTGCACTTTGTGCTGAGTTCACTGCATCAAACTTTAACAAAGAAATGTGAAAAACAGATAAACATTTTCTGTTTGCATAATTATATATTTTCATTAACCCCTATTTTTGCTTGTATTCTTACAATAATGGATAAAATGTTCATGAATTGTTCATAGCTCTTGATTTTGGGACACAGTCCACGACCCCCTATCAACGTCTCGCGACCCCCCAACAGGTAGGACGCCTCATTGATGAAAAGAGGTCCTAAACAGGGGTCCACAATTGATTTTTACAAAGGGCCACATGAGTAGCCTGATTCTCTTCGAAGGGCCACACCAACAAGAACACAAACTTGACCCTGCTAAAATGGTTTTACTAGTGTATTTTTATTATCTGCTACTTGAGTAGAAATACACTGCCTGGCCATAAAAAAAAGTCACCACCTGAATTCAACTTGACAAATAGGTATAAACCTTTTCTTACAGTGCCTACTGTACAAGCCTGTGGGGGCAGTGCTATGATATGGGGTTGCTGCAGTTACTCAGGTCTAGGTTCAGCAACATTATGTGCCCAAAGAATGAGGTCAGCTGATGACCTGAATATACTGAATGACCAGGTTATTCCATCAATGGCACAAAATGTCAAAGCCAGGATTCATGGAGCTCAAATTCTGAAAGAGTGGTTCAGGGAGCATGAGACACTATCTTCACACATGGATTGGCCCCCACAGAGTCCAGACCTTAACCCCATTGAGAATCTTTGGGATGTGCTGGGGAAGACTTTGTGCAGTGGTCAGACTCTCCCATCATCAATACAAGATCTTGGTGAAAAATTAATGCAACACTGGATGGAAAAAAATCTTGTGACATTGCAGAAGCTTATGGAAACAATGCCAAAGTGAATGTTTGCTGTAATTAAAGTTGAAGCCAGTCCAAAGAAATATCAATGAGACCTTTTTTTTGTTGATGGCGACTTTATTCTTGGCTATGCAGTGCGTTTCACAGATGTTATTTTGTAACTTTAAGGCAACCTTTCTGTTTTAGAGTTCTCAGTGTTCTGGTGTATCTATTAATTTATTGGAGGCAGTCAGAGTTCATACTCTGAGAGCACTTCTGAAGTGCACATGAAACCCTCACTACGTTGTGTTGTGTGGAATACTTTGGTTTTTAAAGGGAATTTAATATTATTATACTTCATCACTACCTGATTTTTCTATTTTTCCAGCCTGTTTGATAAAAATTGTGAGCACTTCTGGCTCAGCATCGGGGTCACCCCGTGCACCCATCCAGACTCCTCATCAGGCCCGACTGACCCCTCTTCCACTCATGCATGCGTGGCAGAGAGCTGTCATTAAGCAATGTGATTGGAATATTCAGATGACTGTTTTAATTGAAGAGAACAAGTGTTCACACATGGCGGGGCTGGCGGTGTTGTCGAGCGCCCGAGGCCAAGTCCCCCAGCGACCCAGACCCATCTGATCACGGCTCAGTGGAGACCACGAGCCCACCAACACTATGGCAAAACCCTGGCTGCTTTTAATGCCCCCAGGCTTCCATCCACACCACACCACACTGCACACACACACACACACACACACACACACACACACACACACATACCCAACACATACATACACAGGCCTGCGCTAGCCCAGGAAGGAGAGGAAGGGAGGAGGGAAGAGGAGATGAGTGAATTGAGTGACAGCATAATTTAAACACATTAACATGCTGCACGACTGGGATGAAACAACGTGAGAGAGAAAGAAAGGAGAAGAGAGCAACGTAAACAGAGTGAGTGAGTAACAACAGAGGTTTATAAACGTTTATCACTCCTCCCTTTGAGATCTCGCACTGGACTTTTAACACGATCACATTCTTTCAATTGATTTGTTGTTCAACCGGGACTTATTACAAAGTGCAATATCTGCAATATTTTGGTTCACTTACTGTAATTTTATTGCTTCTTTCTTGCTTATTGAACCAATTGCTAACTTTTTAGTACTTTGTTCTATTTGTATACTTTTTCAGTGCTTTATTCTCATTCTATTCCATTCTTATTATATATTATCTTATTGCACATTCTATTTTATTTAATATCTATTTTTTTATTGCATTCCTTACAGTCCTTATTGTCCCTAATTATTCCTTTCTACTCTTGTACTGTGATGAGCGTCTGGCAACACTAAATTTCCCCAACAGGATAAATAAAGTATTTTTGATTCTGATTCTGAGGTTGGTTACAGAGAAATAAAACAACATGATAAAGTGCTGAAGCATGACTCAGCAGAAGAACAACGTAAAAATGTTCAATAATGTCACTCAGCTCATGCTCACAATAAAAGCTCTAGTTTAACATCAAATTGTAAAACTTTCAACAAAACATTCTGGAAAAAAATTACAGAAAAAAAGGAGACAATGTTTTCATTTTACTTTGGTTACGAAGGTGTTAAGAACAAGACAAACATATGTTTTCAATATGCTTGTAGACTTTACACAGTTAGATATTTTAACCACTAAAAGACCCAGATATGTATTTCACTCATCTTTGACACATAAGCGCATAAGATCACCCTGATGTGAAAAATGTCTTGAATTAATGAATCATGTCTTTGATTTTTGTTCCTTTTTGGAGGAACCAAAGTGAAGCCCTGACAGTGTCTTCACACATCCTGCAGCTGTGATGAAAATAAAAACCTCACTGTGCTTTAAGTGGGATGTGTCACATAGAAAAGTACAAGTCAAAAAGAAAATGCACATTGATTCAAAAATCAACCATGTTTTGTGAGTTGCAGCAACCATGGACAAACGAAGCATACAGGCGCAGCTGGTTGGACAGCAGGCAACTGCCAGTGGTCTTTTTGAGTCGCTACCCACCTATGAATAAAAACTCCAATAAAAACCTTACTCTAAATCGGGGGTTCCCAAACTTTACAGCCTGCAGCCCCCAAAAATAGATGTGATGAATACCAGGGAGCCCCCTGCTGTGGAAATTCACTTATAGACCAAACTAGAAACAGACACAGACAGACCAAAAAAGAAAAGAGCTGAGATACTTGAGTTGAAAATGAGACTCTCTTTGTGCACGAGTGGTGGACAGATTGATCCGAACTGCTGACATATTGATACCAACATTGGTATTGTTGAAGATTTCCAGGTGCAAACCACAGAGATATGAACCACATGGAGACAGAGTCAACTTGCAGTCTCTTGTGGGTTTTTATTGAAGATTCAGCACAACACAGCGCTGAACACCTCTGGATAGATGAACCCAGTACCAAACTTCTACTCCATTCTTCATAGTCTTTCCACCATTACTACTAAATGAATCTAAAAGCAGAGAAAACACAGATTTCTCTTCTCACTGCTGAACTTTGTCAGCCTGCGTGGTGTTGTCATAGATACTTAAACTTGTCTTAAATCAATCCGGTCTAGTTTGGTCCTATCATGAGCTGAGAAATTGCTTTCAGAAATAACCTATTTTTGCCCTGATAACTTAATTTTAAGTTGTAGATTATGATCAGGCATATATCTAGATATAAGACTCTTCCAAGATCACTTAGAAAGTCCCAACAGTCTCTTTTAGCATTTATTTGAATGAAAATTGAGAAGTTAGGTTCCCAAATTGTATCATATGTATTTGATTTAATATTATTGTCATCTCACAGCCCTGGCGAATATATAAGAGCAGCCATGAAACACATGATTCTTTGTTTTTTGTTGCCCTACCTTATTTTGCCAGAATAACAATAAAGAACAGTGCAATCAATTGGACAAAAAATAAATACATAAATCCTCAGTTTGAGATGCTTTAGTTTTGGAGCTTGCAGGTTTTCCTCTAAAGCAGTTAAAGCTTCAGAAAAACTCAGAATCCTTCATGCTTGAAAAATAAAACACAAGGCAAAGGACAGATGCTGCTCACAGAGATCATCACACACAATATCACGAAAACAGTTAAAGTCTGTATTTTTGGATCAACGATGTTGTCGTCTCATGACCATCTGAAGACATTATATATTCAACAAATGAATGGAAACCAACTATAAAAAGGCAGAAATAATGTAACAAAAAAAAAACCTAACAATGGTGCACAAGCAGGAGAATTATTCAATTATTGATGCTAACATGCATTTTTGTTTAGTTTGCTGTTTAAAAACAGGATAAACGCTCATAAAACTGAGTTCACAACTCAAAAATAAAATTACATCCGTAAATTTTAAAATGCTTGTGTTATTAGTATTGTATTTAAATAAGCTGTAAAATATTTCTCTGTCATCAAAGGTGATAATGAGAATACATGTTTTTCTGCTGAGATCATTTTGATTTGTAGTCATAAATCTGTCGATAGCTTACAGTAATAAACCTGTTCTTTAAAAGTTGAGTCTTTGCTGTGTGTTTGGTAGAACCTGTAGATGATTCTTTTGCTGCTCGCAGGAATTCAAATGTCTAAAAAATGTGTTATTATTATTGTTACTATGAAGTCAGTGTTTGCTGTAAGTTTTATTCTGAGACAAATCTAACGTTAAATTGTCAAATGCAGCATGAAGGATGTTGGCAGCGCTGCAGTCGATTTGCTATCTGTGAGAAAAAAAATCCAAAATAACTTCCCCCGTCTTGTACACGGATTAAGAAATAAATATGTGCTCTTGTTATTCAGGGAATTCTTGCTGCAGCGAGGCTTGTTGTGGATGCCAGGATCAGGATGAGAAATGAAATGGTTGAGTGATGCTGGGGGTCCGCTAGCCCTTCACCCCCTCACGCCTGGTCCTCTTACCGTGCTCAGGCACCTCCTGTCCTGCCCAGATCACCCACTCCTCATCCGCATTAATTGGCTGTCAAAAATGTGCTGAATTAACGGATTAATGAGCGTGGATTTGAATCCTAAGTTTGGCAAAGGGGGGATGTTTCCCTGCCGCGGCGTAGGCTCCCCCTGCCTCCCCTCTCGTGTGCGCAGGCCTGTTACAGATATGCATCCAGGACATTTGAGCGGATTGCATTTCATTAGTTTGATTTGAGCGGACAGCACTAAGCTGCTGAGGGCTCTGCGCTGACAGCTAATTACAGGAATCAGCCTTGTCCACTGATAGAGAACAATGGGCTGGGATGAGCCCGCCTCGCCAGGGGGACCGGCCCTGCACACAGCCCTGTATTCGGCTCCCATATAGTCCCCCAGTATGGAGAACCATTACTTGTGTTAAAGGAAACGGGAAGCCTAATTGAGTGCTAGCTTCCTCCTCAGCTCCACACTCTATTTTGAGACAGAAAGAGAGAGAGAGAATGATAGAGAGATGGGGAAAATAGCCCTTCTGGCAACCTGAATTGCCCCACCACACACCTCCCCATCAACTCCCCCCTCCCCTTCCCCTCCTCCCCCACCTATCTCCACAGCCAGCCTCCAACCCGTAGCATCCTCTGTCCTCTCGCCCAGGCCTGCTGCCCGCACGGCTGCATGCACGGCTCTGTCCGCTCTCATAACTCCATCCATCTTTAAATCATCAACATTAAAACGAGCCGCTCACTCATGTGAACACTTTCCCCCTTAAAAGAGAATTAAATGGATTAGCGCAAACGTCAGTAAATTTATCGGTGCATTACCCTTACGACATTACGAATGGCAGATCGCAGTCAGACGACGGGATTAGCCGACTTCCTGGTCCTGCTGGACGTAATCTTTTGTCACAAATCGGGGTTTTCCTCTCCCGACTGCACAAAGACGCTCACTTTGACTTCAAACCATGAACTTTGTTTGGAAAACTGAGCAGAAACTACTTTGGATCTTCTGTGCTCTTTGAGCAGAGGGTGGAGGCGTTTCAGACTGAGCTATGCTCACCGTGTGCCCCCTCCCTCTCTCTCTCTCTTTCTGTCTTATTTGGGAGGCATTGATATGGCCAGTGGCGAGCGGCCAGGTGCGCTGACACAGACTATTATTTTGGGAGCGAGTAGCACCATCTCTCAGCTTTTTGTGCCATTTTCAGGTCAGACCTTTAGGTCATTTTCCCCTACAGATTCTACCAGTCTATTTTCTGGTCGGCTGATGGAAGGTAATGACTGAGAGGCTGATGGTGGTGCTGGCTGTGGCTGCATGTGACCATGTCATCTCAGCTCAGTGACAGGGCCTGCGGTGGCCGGGCGTCTGCCGGGGGAAGAGGCAGAGCCCGGCGCCTGGTCCGGGGGGTCAATGCGAGGTGGCCCCTGCTCTGACTGACAGGACACCGGGGTTTGTTAGGAAGATTTGTCCCTGCTGCGGATCTCCTGTCGGCCCAGTTGTGGCACTCGTGTCAATTTGCACCCCACGCACGTCGCCAGTCTGGCTGACAGGTGAGCGGTGGTATGGCGTCCTGTCCGCCTAATTGTACCCCGCAGTCCTGCTTGTGTGTGGGTGCAGAGAGGAAGGCTGAGGAAGGCTGAGGCCTGGGCCTGTTAGCGCCCTGTTCGCCCTGGCGGCCAGGCCCAGAGCAGCCTCCTCAGCATGGGAGTAATCCAAGGTGAGGGCCTGTCGCTCTGTCAGCTGGTTGTCTACCGGCAGCTCTGAATGATGGACATGTCGCCCTGCAAAAACACACAAATATGTATCTGAGCCCATGGTAGCGTGCAGCACCGATATGCACATGCAAATGCATGCACAAACACCCACAAAGAACCCATGCAAACAATAAATCAAAGCACATTTACATGAAATCCAGCGAGAGGGAGATAGATACACATGCATTTATGTCATGCAAGCTGTATTCTTTAGGGAATCCAAGGCCTTCAAAGTGTGGAGAGAGGGGGAGGAGGAGGTTGTAATTGTCAAATTGTCCATCTTTGAATTCCCTAAAGAACTTTGTATGTAAATATGTAGAGCACAATTCCTAAGCCATCCCACTTTTTGTTTGCTGGTTCAGAACATGATATATGTGCAGGAATTAATGTCAAAGGACTCTAAATTTGCCTCAAATAAAACACTCTGTAGTCGTGTTCGCTGTCTCCCTGAACACTCAGAAAGTATCTGATGTGTGTGACTGACAAACAGCAAATGAAGCGAGTCTCTAGTCGTGCATTTGTTTCCTCCCACCGATGCTTGTTTCGTTTTTCTTCCAAAAGGAATCAATGATGTTTGCTTGTTTGATGAGCAGTGTGAAGAGGGATGTTTGAGGCGCGTGTGGGTGAGAGAGAGGGAGAGAGAGAGGGAAGAGGGGGAGGGAGGTGAGGGGGTATAGTCGGGGAGGTGTGCCATTTCCTGGCTCATGAAGGCCTCGGTGCCAGCTGCGCGGGGCTGGTGCTGCTTCCTGGGGGCAGATGCCTGCAGTGCTGCCTCCATGATCCCAGCTCTGTTCCTGCACCAGCCCCTGCAGTCTGCTTCACGCCCCGGGGGGAGGGGGGTAACACACACACACATAAACACATACAACCCTGCCATGCTTATGCACGCACAGTCACACAGAGAACATGCGACTGGAAGTGCAAATACACACACTCCTCTCTCTCACACACACACACACACACACACACACACACACCTCCCAGGCTCTGGAGCATTAATTAGGCAGCCTACGAGTCTGCCACACCACAGTCTACCTCCATCACGTGCTGGAAAATAGGCAGTGAGTACCAAATGCACTATTCAACACACGCACACACACACATACACACACGGCAGATTTGGGGGGGAACCGGGAGGTGCAGCCGGACCCTGACAACACAGACATGAAGAAAAGAAGAGATTCCAGTCGCTTTCTCGCCAGAGCGTCAGCTGCTTTCTGCCTTCAACCGGCTCGTCCATCGCTTTCATCACCCATTCCCTCTGTCTCCCTCTCCTCTCTCCAGGCGCGTTGTTACTGACACCACACTGGCATCCAGAGGCTCAGGCGGGTACTGCAGCATCTCCTCCTCCACAGTCCCACCCCTGACTGTTCCCATCCAGCTCCAGGTCTATAAATAGGCTCTAATTAACCACAGCAGTGCACCTTTGGAGATGTTGTTTGGAGTGGGAGAGTGTTTGTTGTCTTGTATCTATAGAAGTTGCTCCTCTCTAGGATGAAGGAGGGCTGAGGGCTCTTTGCATTTTGTTAATAACACACACATGTAAACTGGTGCTGAGCCAGCTTTTGAGAAAGGACACAGGTGAAGCTGAAAGAGAGAGAGGATTGGCTGTAATGGAGTCATGTGATGTAATGATGCATAAGCTGGGTTTTTAAACATTAACACTTGTGGTCTAATGGTCTGATCACATTAAATGTTTCGATAAAAGCTGTCTCACACTGACATAAGGAGAAGCTGCATCACAACTGCTTCAGAGCTGGATTTTAACTCCTAACCTTCATGGTATTTCTCCAAAACAGATCAAATATTACCAAGTGAATTAAAAAAAAAAGAAGAAGTCCTGTTTAATATACACTTCCTGGCCAAAAACAAATACGGTTACACACTCTAATATTTAATTGGACTGCCTTTAGCTTTGACTCATTCACTGTAGCATTGTTCTGATAAGCTTCTACAATGTCACAAGATTTGTTTTCATCCAGTGTTGCATTAATTTTTTTTTTTTACCAAGATTTTGTATTTATGATGTTAGAGTCTGACCACTGTACTAAGTCTTCTCCAGCGCATCCCTGAGATTCTCAATGAGGTTAAGGTCTGGACTCTGTGGTGGCCAGTCCACGTGTGAAAAAGATGCCTCATGCTCCCTGAACCACTCTTTCACAATTTGAGCCCCATGAATTCTGGTATTGTCACCTTGGAATATGCCCATGCCATTAGGGAAGAAAAAAGTTTAGTTTATTGGTTTATATATACAGAGACAATGCACAAGAAAAAAGTCACTGATGGAATAACCTGGTCATTCAGTATATTCAGACCTGACTGACTCCAGCAACCCCAGATCATAGCACTGCTCCTACAGGCTTGTACAGTAGGCACTAGGCATGATGGGTGCGTCACTTCACCTGCCCCTTTTCTTACCCTGATGCGCCCATCACTCTGGAACAGGGTAAATCTGGACTGATCAGACCACATGATCCTCTTCCATTCCTCCACAGTCCAATCTTTATGCTTCCTAGCAAACTGAAGCCTCACTGATGAGTGCTTTTCTTAAGGCTACACAGCTGTTCAATCCCCATCCCTTTAGTTCTACAACCACAGGACACGTCTTTCTCCATGGTTATTTAGGAAATGAGAAGTTACACATTGCGACAGCTATGGTTAAATAGCTTGGTACCAGATGAATATAATCATCAATGCAGTAATTATCCAATAGGAAGCTTGTACCTTTTTGCTTTGTTAAAAACAGGTAGGGACTTTTATATTTATTTTTTTATTTTGTTTTGTTTTGGCTGGGCAGAAATGCTATTGTCTGAAAGGTCCTCAAAAAAAAAAAAGAAAGAACCATGGAGCAGCACAGCGCCTCAGAAACTATGTTAAGAATGTGTAAAAGTTGAGGAGAGAAGAAATAAATTGTCCAGTTTTTATCAATGAGTCCTAAGAAAACATGGTCTGCCACTTTGTTGAGTTGCCAGTTTCAGCAATCCATGTGTAGCCTAGCTCAAGTTGCTAACTTCTCATTCAGCACCTGTTTTCCAACCATTGCTAGTCATTGACTTTGTGAGCCACACAGGTTTGTGAGCACATTAAACACATTAATTCTGATTAAAATGTGTAAATTTCTGAGCTGTGGCTTTTAAAATATTTGAGATAGAGCTGTCAGAAGCCCCCAATGGCAAAGATTGAAGCAGATGACAGATTAGTTACATTGATTTAATTGGTGAGCACCTCTATACAATAAATGGTCATATCAGGAAAAAAATATATACAGCAAACAGCTTTAATATTCATGTGGTATGACACTGTAAAGTTGTGTGAATATTGACTGGTATATCTAATTATATATAATTCTGTCTTACGGTGTGCATATCAAAGGGTCGAAAAGGGGGAAATCCGAAATTCAGCTTAGTATTTCCGGACAGAATCTATTATGTTGTGTCCAGTGGGAGTCAAAAAAAAAAAAAAAAAGAACTTTGAAAGATCTTCTGTGTAAGCATGAAGTCTGTCAGTTTTGGTTGGTATCAATCAAACAAACCTCCAATTTTAGAATTATACAATTTGTGCTGTAATCTTCAGGTTCAATATTAAAAAAAAGTGTTCTTTTAGTCTTCAGGTTTAATAATAAATGGACTGTGCTGATGGCTGTTTCTTCTCTGTAGACAACTAAAACACTTTAACCCACTTTTCACTTTTCAGACTTTCAATCTATTTCAATCATCCATACAACATCCACATCAAGGTAATTATAACTTTTCCTTTTTTCTTAATTTTCTGTCTTTTTTTCCTTTTGACCTTTTGTTTGGTTTAGTTTTGATTGTTGTTTTTCTTGCTTGGTTTGGTTTTTCTTTTTTAAATTGTCTAATTTTAGTCAATTTCTGCTAGTTTCAGTTTCAGTATAAGTTATAGTCATTATGTTTTATGGTATAATTATGAAGGGTGAAATTGAGAGATTTCAGATAAAGTATTGTGATAAAATAGAGAACATCATACTTTTTGATCAAAAATGTTTTCACCAAAGACAGATAAATGACCATCCACATGAAACCAGAAAGCTTTGCTTCAGTGTGGTCTTCCCTGTGGTTGTCTCGGGCTCCATCGTGCTGCCTGACTGGGAATCTGCTTCTCTTTCAGGGGGAGGGAGCTGGGTGCTCTCTCTTACCTTGAACAGGTAAACTAGGTTAGCTGTGTGAGCTTTTCAGATGGACTTTGATGCGAGATGACTGTGGTTGTTCTCCTGTAGAATCCTGCGCAATCCCTAATGGGGCTCTGTTGCTGTCTCCCAACTTTTGCTGCTGGTTGACAAAGTGTGGAGGTTTGTTTGCTAGTGCACACGCGCCGCATGGCATGATGAAAGGAGGGAACAAAAACATTCCAGTTACATTCGAAATAGTGTGTTTATTTTGAGACAGATTTACAAAGACAAAACCAAAGCCATCTCTCTTTCAATTTAGTTAGTTTGAGGTAGTTAGTTAGTATTGTAAACTCACAATGCAGTTTAAGTTTGACTTCTTTTGTGAAAAACCTCATTACAATTTTCATTCCATTTACTGAAAATTAAAATATTTAACATCCTGTTCACACGTATGGTTTTAGTGTCTTGCCCAAAGACATGTTGGCATGTGAGCAGAGGACATGCAAACTCTTCGCACTATATTTGCAGAAAATGCAGCCAGAGGTTCACTGGAAAGAGGCTCGAGCCTGCCTGGACAGGATTTGAAAATTGGGGCATGATAAGTGATTATACCTCCCCCAGGACACTCTTTTTTTATGTGTTTAAAGGTGCACTCAAGCTAACAACAGGATAGATTTGACCCCTGCCTCTCCTGAGTCTTGGATCATTAGCTGGAGTGTGGAGAATTGTAGTGGTGGAAGATGCAGGATGAGACTTTTGGGGACGTTAACCTTGGCCCTCATAAGGTAAAAGATTAAGAGGGATCTAAACACACTGAAGTCGAGGCAAAAGTTTGTTGCATTTTCAGAAAAAAAAAAGAAAAACTAACTTGATATGAGAAACAGTCAGCTTTCAAGTCCAGAAAATTGTCTTATTCCAAGAAATTAAAAAACAAAAATGAGATGGACACTTTTCCTACCCAGACATCATCATGGTAAATGCCTCAAATTAACCCTTTAAGCACCGCAGTTGCAAAATTGCAATGAGCAACATTGCTGTATTTAACAAGCCATAACTGCAAATGTGGTGCCTCATGTAGTTGGTACTTTACACCAGGAGATGGCAGACGTCTGTAACCTCAATCTGAGCAATTTTTGTGGGTGTGTTCATCTACAAAGTTTTGGACTTTATAGAGTCCGAGACTGCCCCCCGGTGGAAGAGATCGGGAGCATAACAGAGAGCAAGAAAGTAAATTTAAGCGAGAGGTCACCATTGACAAAGTACTTTGTCAAGTAATATCTGACTCGGATTCTGAAGAGGAATATTCACCCTCTGATGAAGATGTTCAGTTGTGCAGTGAGACAGATGTGATGCTGCTTCTGTGCGAAGTCCACAGTCCACAAGCAGCTCATCCTGGAGCCGATGCTTTGCTTCACCAGGGGTGGTCAAAACACCGCTTATGGTGAGGGGGGTTGGCGGATATATAAAAAATAATAGAAGCCGTTTCTGCCGCCATACTGTTATGGATGTTCACAGATGTTCTGTGCTTGAGTAAATTCACTCTCATCACAAACTTTGGGTCGTACTGATAAGTTTCTCATTTAACCCTACAAAGCCTGACCCATCAAAAAATAGTCAGAAAATTCCATGTTTTTTGGAACTGAGATGTTTATTAACCCTTTTAACTAAATCCAAAAATATTGCTTTATCATTTCATTCATATTCACTGTATCACATTTTACACGCTGGGCAGATTTGCGAACTCTTCTATTAAAGTTTATTTGTGAATATGCATTCATTTGATGCAGAAAACAAAAACAATTTAAAAAGTTACTATTTTGGTGTTATTCTTGCTGCAACTTCTTGAAAATCAAACAATGATTTACCTGAAAATAGGTGAGTGGATGATTTCATAGGAGCAGATATTTTGAAAAGGGCCAAAATACAACTTCAACTGACTGTAGTGATATGACAATCCTCAAGGTGGTATAATATGTTTTTTACAATATTTTTGACAAGCTTTAAAAAAAAAAACTGTTTATCATGTTGATGAGAACCAGGTCTTTGAAGTCTTGTATCAAATATGCTATGTTTGGCAATAAAGGCTTATTGTGTGCCTTTATCTCTAGGCATTTTCAAGCTACAACCTTTAGAAATAGTGATTCAAAACTGAGTATTTTATTGAAGAAACTGTGGCCCATAAAGAGTCATCGCAATTTTTTAGCAAAAACAAGCTGTAAACACCTGCTTAGAATCCAGATTTTCACTGAACTAAAATATCAAACAGCAGCAGAGATTTGATCACTGGACAATGATTGGTTAATGGTGTCAAAATTTGGTTGAAGTCACTCTGGAGATGATCAGGTTATGAGATGATAAGGGAGAGATGGAGAGTTGTAGGAGAGGCATAGAGATAGGAAGGTGATGGATGAACGGATGAATGTGAAAGAGAGAAACAACTTGTGCTGAACTTACTGATGATTTAACTCTGGATACAAAAGTGCAAACCCAAATTTCAAGTCTCTGCACCTGTGAGCTTCAGCGATCACCTTTCCACCTCTGGAAGTAAAAGTGAAACTTTCTGTAGAGTTTAAATGAATCAATAAATGCATAAATATCATTTATTGAACTCAACCCTTCCTCCTGCTGTTTGCCTCAGCATCCAGACCTGTTCATGCACTCAGTGTTTTACACACAAATGAGGCTGACACCAGGTTCAAAGAAAGTATGAGGCTGAACGGTTTTTATTTTGGGTTGGTATTCATATTGATTCAGCCGTTCTCAAACAGGTCAGAGGGTGAGCTGCAAATTCACCTCACTGATTCATGGGTGGGTTGTGAGTTAACACATTTTATATTCTGTCTTGGTTAGTGAACAGTCTCTCTTGTTTTTAACATCATTTTTAATCACATTCATGAAAACGTCGTCTTAATTTTGCAGCCGTTCGTTGAGTTGTGAGCACATCCTTTCAGTGTGTGAACATCCTCCCTCTCACCGTGATGTGGGGCCGGCTGCGGAGTGCTGTGGCAGCTGTCTGAGCGCGTGTTTTGCCCATATGGGGCAGAAATGCTCATGGTGCACTGATTTCCGATAGGTCTTCACCTCCTCTGCAGCTCGTGGCCTGCGGCTCCTTCCTCCTTCTTCTCCTCCTCCTCTGCGCTCAATCAATTGACTGACGCCGCTGACCAGCTCCCACAGCACGCTGCCGGGGGAGGGAAGTTATTGGAGACGTGTGGGTGTGTGGGTGTGTGTGGCTGCATCAGATATATCTCCAGTGGAGCTGTACTTGCTCTAGTGTTTGAATAATCTGCAAGTGATTTGCAGAAATCTGTAGCTGCAGACTTCTGTGGTTGGTTTGAGGTTATAAAGATTTGATTTTGTGTTTGAAATGGTTTCAACCTAACAGCAACTTCCAGTCTAAAATTATGGAGCCTATAAAACATTTAGACATATGTTTATATGATTTATACTCTGTGGTAGTTTTTCTTTGTGGCTTTAAAAGGAAACAGCGATCAGAGGCTTCTGAGGATTCATGCAAAGACGAAGTAAACTCAGCAGATCAAATGTCTCCAGGACAGTTTAAGGATCAGATTTCTTTTTCCCACAATCACAGCTGTGACTCCAGAAGCTTCTAAGAACACACACACACATATAAACACACATACACACACTGCTGCTGCTTTCAACTGTTTTTCTGTTGTGAGCCTTCACCTCTGAGGCAGGGGAGGTGTAGATACCAGGTGTATGATCGAAAGAAGCCTCCTCTGGGACTGTAAGGTGCCTGCTGTCATAGCCACCAGCACAGGTGTGTGTGTGTGTGTGTGTGTGTGTGTGTGTGTGTGTGTGTGTGTGTGTGTGTGTGAGTGAGTGAGTGTGTGTGATGGCAAAGCCACCACCCCAGGGAGCTGGTCAGCTGTTGTTTCATGCAGGAGATTACACAGCTTAATCAGGCAGCTGGATCAGGTGCAGATGATGCTGGAGTGTCTGAACACACACACACACACACACACACACACACACACACACACACACGCACATATACACATCAACGCCTCTCAAACATACACCCCTCCCATTACACCCAATTAGCCCTGTTACCATGCCCTCCATGCCAGGGGACCACAGACACACCCACTCTGTACCCACCCAGTACAGGTGAGCACAAACTCACTCATGCAAGCCCATGCATGTAGTCCCTGCAAACACACACACACACACGCACACACACACACACATAAACCCACTTTAAACAATTACACACACGCAGAAAAACATCAAATAAACAATTAAAGAACACACACTCCAGGCTGCAGCAGCATCAGTTAGCATGTAAATAATACCAATATGTGAAGACAGTCCAATCTTTGTTAAGAAAAAACATAGAAAAAGTGTGTGTGATGATTAAGTCAAAACTTTTAGATGAGGGGCTGAATTCAGAATTGAGAGAGATCGTTAAAGCGACTTCTTCTCAGAAGTTATATTTGTGTTTCAGCCACTGTTAGTATGTTGGTTTTTCTGTATGTGTCAGTTCATGAGTGTTTATTTAAATCAACATTTTCTTTTTCAAAAAGCTTTACCAAGTCTATTTAGTCTTCAACATGTCTAAACTTTGTGCACCACAGGAGAGTCTGGCCTCAACCATATATGGTAAAAATGTTGTTTTGAGAAACCATTATTGGATTTAAAGAGGGGTTACTGTGCTTTTCTTTAGCCCCATACATTAACATAATGTATAATCCTTAAAAGAAAAAAGAAAAAAAAAAAGAACAACTTTTTTCCTCTCACTTGTGTTTCATTAAACACTCATTTCAGCCTCCATCTGAAATGGTGCATTTTAGCTACTTTCTCTTTAAGACCCCCCACTCAACAAACCCTCTTCCTTTTGATTGGCCAGCCCTCTGGAAGTCTGTGAGGGGTGGAGCTTTAGGGAGACTTTGGTGTTTGAGGCCTGACTTCCCAATGTCCGTGAATCTTAAGTTTATTGTATTTCTATATCTGAAATGCAATGGATTTTTTTTTCCTTTTCAATCTTTGTAGCAGATTTTGTTTCCCATCAAAATGTAGCCACAAAATTAGATTGTGTTAACTTACTAGATGAACACAAAGAATTTAATCTGTCAATCCAAAATGCAGAAATGCAAGGAATTTGTATTATTTAGCCTGAAATACACCAGCGTTTAGAGTAACCAGCTACATTTAGTGCTGAGGTGCTCTACCAAGACCTATCAACACCGTGTAACATTAGTGAATCCTGGTTAAGTCCTACCAGTGCTCATCTACCAACTCTAACCTCACTAAGAAGAGCAAATGTATCTTGGGTCTTCATTTCATTAATAAACTCTCAGGTTTGAAAAGATCACTGCAGTATAACAGCTGCATGTGGGTTGAAATCAACATTTTCCTTAACAGCTTGACCCATGTATTAGCCTTTAGCTCGGGTTTTAGTCTGTAGCCTCTGCTTTAGCCATTAGCCTCTGCGCTTTCATGCTCCTGTTTGGCTTTCTTATGTTTTCCTGTCCCTTTCTCTGTCAGACAGTTCAGCTCCTGCTTCCACTTTTACAACAAAATAAATACAAGAAAATGTTTTCAGCAGAGAAAAAAACAGATCTCTCTTCTCACTGCTAATCTTTTTCAGCGAGTGCAGTGTTGTCATAGAGACTTTGGCATGCCGTAAATCAGTCCAGCCCAATCTGACCCGTTCAGTCCTGATTGGGAAGCTAGGAATTAACATTTAGAAATAACCTATGTTAGCGCTGATAACCTCTCTTTAAACTAATGGTTATGATCAGGCATATATCTAGAGACTTTTTCAAGATCACTTAGAAAGTCCTCACAGTCTCTTTAATGTTGTCTGGGAGCTGTAGAATAATCCTCTAAAGTTAGTCTTGAAAAGTAAGTTGAGGACACCAAAGTCAAATCTTCCTCCACATGCAGCTCTGGTTATTTAAGTCTCAGTGTGAAACCATCTGTGGTTTCTCACTTGGCAGGAGGCTTCACAGGATCATGACTTACCCCCAGTGTGTAAGGTTGTGAGCTGGAGCACTGGGGGATAAATATACCGACGCCCACTCAGTCACTATGGTGAAACAAAATCACTTAGGATATTAAAATATGTTTTGTTATCTGTTTGTCTTGCTTCTCAAAATGTGTATTTTTTCACTGCACCTGAGGCTCTTTCTGCTTTGATAGAACAAAAACACCTTAATTGTGCCCATGCAGGGGCCTAAGCAGGTAGCCAATCATAGCCAGAGGTTCATTTTCATCCAGCTACCTGCTCTCATCTTACTTATTCTGCCTGGAATGAATCATGTTAGAAATGGTGTGAACATTTACAGTTTCTATCTGATGCTCAAACCAAAACCAAAGTATATCCAGTAAGGTCTTACTAAACTACATCTGGACTGTAAAAAAGGCTGCTCTGTACATTCTGCAGAAACTCAACAACTCTTACAACTGACGTCTTTGAATTAATGTTTTTTATCGTGGTGTGAAAATGTGAGAGTTCAAAAACACATCAGAGGACACAGGACTAGATTAAAGTTATGAAGTGAAACAGAAAAGACAAAAATGATGCATAAAAATAGTTTAGAATACAGGTGGAGAAGTATTTGGGTCTCAATATGTTGTTTTCAGGTTAAATTTGTCTTGATGAAATCCAGATCCTGATCCTGCCATAAAAGAACATCCGGACACATTTTGTCCATATCCCCCCTACTGGAGATCATGTTCCTTTATCCAGAAATATAATTTTCTGATGTTTACACAGAATGTAACACTACAGAAAACTGACCACTTATCGTCTGGTATCCAGAGACACCTGAGAGACAGGTGAGCTTTGATTTCATTAGTCTGTGATGATTGAACAAGGTGTGAGCAATATGGAGTTAGAACAGTGTCAAAATTCACAAATGCGAGACCAATTTTTACAGAAATTACAGAAAGAAAAAGTACACAAACAGAGCATTAATGTGTTAATTTCAGGATTGAAAAACACGTCAGTAAAAGCTGCTGGACATTTTCACCAAATCAAACGTGGCCCACTTTATAAACAGTTTGCACACCCCCACACTACAGTAACTGAAATGGCCCTGTTGTTGTTTGGCTGGGCTTTGATTTCTGTATCAACATTTCATATCTTCAGACACCCCCTCTCTATCTTTCCTTGTAATAGCAACATGATTCAACTTCACTATAAAACAATGCGCTCAAAATCGCACCAAAGTAGCCAGTGTTGGGCAGAAATGCATTACTTGTAATAATATTACTGTAATAATATTACTTTTACTTGTAACTAGTGGTGTAATGAATTCCTCATGAAATCCAGTGATAATATCACAGTTACTCACCCAAAAAGTGACTCATTACTTCCCTAATGTTGTTATTTCTGATTTAAAATGCGAAAATCCACAGATTAATGTTGTCACGTTTGTCTGCCGAGCCTGACAGACTAGGCCCGGGGTTTTGGCAAAGTTTCAGATTAAGAAAAAACACCTCAGCACAGAAGCAACATTCAAAACTGTTACAACAATGAACTGGAACTCAAACTCTATTCAAGCTCATGCTTATGTGAAGCATAAACATTGATATTGATAATACTGTGCACCAGCAGAGCAGCAGTGGAGGACACAGGGAACACATCCACAGGGAACATATCCACAGGTAACACTTCCACAGGTAACTCATCCACAGGTAACTCATCCACAGGAAACTCATCCACAGGTAACACATCCACAGGTAACACATCCACAGGTAACTCATCCACAGGTAACTCATCCACAGGTAACTCATCCACAGGAAACTCATCCACAGGAAACTCATCCACAGGTAACACATCCACAGGTAACACATCCACAGGTAACACTTCCACAGGTAACTCATCCACAGGTAACACATCCACAGGGAACACATCCACAGGTAACACATCCACAGGGAACACATCCACAGGTAACACTTCCACAGGTAACTCATTCACAGGTAATACAGCCACAAGAAACTCATTGAGTCATCTGTTACTGAGCCTTTCAGAAAGTTTACATGCTTAAATGAAACATCAAGAGGAAAAGGAGGGCTTTGCGAAAACAGTTCAAATTAAATCCTTTACAAACGTCTCTGGTCTGTGTGTTTTACTTTGTTCCATAGAAAAAATGGTAATTCAAAAAAATGTGTGTTTCAAATAATAAAATAAATGTTCTCTCTGAAAGCAATGAGTTAAGAATTCTTTAACAAGCTCTGCAAATACATACATATATGTGAATTTTTTTTTTTTTTTTTTTTTTCTCCACAAAATAAATTTCTTTATGAAACAGAGGACAATAAAGACTAGCGGTGATAGTGCGGCCCCCCCTGTAGTTGTGGTCCTCTCTATCATTCACTGTGCCTATACCTGGCCTAGTGATCCAGGTCAAGCTCCATGAGGTTCACCCTCGATGAGGTCAGATAAGATATGATAAGATAAGATAAGAGAAGATAATCCTTTATTTTTCCCACAACAGGGAAATGACATTATTACAGCAGCAAAGAGAGCAAATCGAAAACATTAAGAGAACAGCTGTACATTAATTCAATTATTGAATAATCAAAGAGCCAAATATCAAAATGTAGCTTAATACATATGTATATAAAAAGATAAGCTATGGGCTGCATTTTTGAGAAATGAAGACAAGGAGGATGAGAAATATAATCCATATTTTCTATAACACAGGTGTGCACACAGTGCACATAAAGTGTACATGTTATTGTACAAGGTATGCAATGAACAAAAATAACGTTGATATAACATTGTTGCACAAGATGGCCCAGGTTTGAATGTAGCCTGCCTGTTTCCTGCTCTATTCACTGTCACCTCTTATCTAATTATAGTCACATTAAGTGTATAAAATAACTATGAGCCTTATCTCTTTCAGTAGAGAGAGTGTCTGCTTCCTGGACCCTGACTGGTAGATGATTCCAAAGAAGAGGAGCACAATAAATTAAGGCTCCACCTCCCATATTACTTTAAGTTGAGAAAAAAATAATGGTTGAACTCACATAAACTGACTTAAAATTCTATTTTCTCACTTGCTGCTATCAATCTCATGTGTCAAGATAACTTGCATAATGTTAACTTCATTCATAATTTCATGGGGAGTTTTAACAGTTGCTCTCTGCATATAACTATGCTTTGAGACTGAGGGAGTGATATATTTTATTTTTGAATGTCACTGATCGCAATCATAATGTTTCCTGTTCCTCTATCAGACAGGAATTCACTGATGTTGAATCCTGGATCCACAGACCCCCGACTCCCAGCACAGCCATCCACTCCGCTCCTCAGCCTTCAACCCGTTCCTCCACGTTCCAGAAAGCGACACTTGGACAGATCCAGTGAGCCTGAGACGGGCCCGAGACTCAGTGTGAAGCTGCTTTTGGAGACTCCTGCAGTGAGTCTTATGATGTGTCCTGGGGCCTGACAGAAAGACAGACGCGGCTTTTGTGTGGCTGTCGCTGCTTGTGTCTCGGTCTTTATTTCCTCTCTCTCTCTCTCTCTCTCTCTGATGCTGCTGTCTGTCTGGAGATTAATTAAACGGCTACCCAGCCAGCCTCCACCACATCAGCCATCATCAGCCTCTTCTCGCCATCAGCTCGCTACTAGTGCGGTGTTGGAGAGAGTGCCTCTGTGTGTGTGTGTGTGTGTTTGCAGCAACACAATTAGAATGCCTCACTTTATCTCTGTTCTGTGTGTTTGTGTGTAAGCTGGGTGTGTATTGCTACACCCAGTGACATTTTTAACTGTGCTCATTGTTGCATGTTCAGTCTGTGTAATTGTGTGTATATATGTGCATATAGTAGGATTGTGTGTGTGTAAGCAGGAAATTAATTTCATGGTACATCTTTGTGCAGAGTGTGTGTGTAAGTAATTGTGTATGTGTGTGTGTGTGTGTGTGTGTGTGTGTGTGTGTTCAGCTGTGACTGGAGAGAATGTGTGAGGCCAATTATCTTCAGACTAATGCACTTACTGTGTTTGGTGCTAACTCTTGTGTCTGCCTATACATTACATGTGTGTTCCAAGTGTGTGTGATGAGATTTTCTACATTTATATGTGTGTGTGTGTGTGTTTGTGTGTGTTTTCTGCACAAAATACCTGGCCCCAGTAGAGAGTTGAGGCACAGCAGCCGTCAGCCATGTGGGAAGGCTGCGGTGGGATGTGGGATCTGAGTGTTTATTGTTTGCCATTATTGTTGTCATTACGGTTAGCACTGACATCAGTGCTCCAGCCGCTCTTTTCATTACGCCGCGGTTCTCCGCTTGTCAATTTACTGAAAAAGACTCTTCTCAAGAATTTCCCCCGCTGTCATGCCGCTGAAGGCTTCCTCTTTCCCCTTCCCTTCAGTTTCCCTCTTTCTTCTTTGTTCTTTTCAGTTCTTTTCTCTGCTTTAAGGAAGTGTGTGGATGTAATATGTGTATGTGTGTGTGGGGGGGTGTGGGTGGGGGGTCAGTGAAGCTGGCAGCTCAGACCGGCTCTGCTCGGCTTTTCAGGCCTTAATTGAGACATACTGTCAGAGTGACAAACGCATTTGCATGCAGTGTTTTTCAGGGTGTGTTTTTTTTTTTCCTGGCTGCTCACCACTCTGGTAATCAGCTCTCTGTCACTCACGTAAAGAAATACACACACACACACACTCTCACACACACACAGATACAGTATACATTCTTTAGTATACAGTATACTCACTTGTACTCACAGCTGTATGAGCAGCAGCTGGAAGAGTTTGTCACTTCTCAGGTAACACAACGAGTGGAGGAGAACAGAAGGAAACATTAAGTCGATGTTATAAGACTGATGCTCCCCTTGTTTTAAAGTGAATGATCTCTCTTTATCCAATTTAGGTTCTGACGCTGTAATTCAGGAGCTGTATTTAACCATAAAGAAAAAAAAAGTTTTCATCAGTTATTTTCCTTAAACTTTTCTGCAGAGGAAAAATCAGTGTGGATCAGAAAGTGCAGGATTCAGTCCTCAAGCATTTTCATCTCATTATAACTCAGCTATAGTTAGATCAAGATCTTAAGACCTGTTGAAAAATTACACAAATTTGCATTTTGCACCGTTGGATCTTGAAAAGGTTTAAAGCAGAGTTTCAAATTCAAAAAAGAAGAAATGGGCTCACAATGCAACAACATCACTGCTGAGGTTTAACGCAGTAAGACAGACAATTCATTAATTTCTTCAAAGATTCTGAGGGTTATGGAACAAAAAAGTCAAGTGAAAGACCCAAAAGAAGTTTCACCAGCGCTGAGCCAGAGGATCTGATTGGCTGTCCACCAATTGGCAGCTCAGTAACCATCGGACGACGTCTGAGAGAGAAGAGCTTTAAGAATAAAAAACGCTTTAAAGGCCTCGTCTCCTTCCACTAAATGTCCCGTTTGGACTTTGACAGAGAGCATCATGGGACATTGAAAGGTAGAAGACAGTTTGATTCTCTGGGGAGAAAAACTCGAACCTTGATGGTCCTGATGGCGTCCAGTGTTACTGTTGTGACAAGGAGATCCCACTGAGATATTTTCTAGACAGCACAATGGGGAGAGGTGTGGGGGGGGGCATGATCTTCCTTCAATGGAACAATGGAGCTTCAGGTTGTGCAGGGGCTTCAAAAATGGCAGCTGGCTATGTGGAGATGTTGCAGGGGGGCGTCCTTCATGACTGAGGGCCCTGCTCTGTGAGCTAATTACTGGGTCTTCCAAAGGACATTGTGGCAGTTCACAATGGCCGCCTTACAAAGGACTTCTTCTTCTTCTGGATGGAGAGGGAAGTTTACAAAAGTCGACATCAGTTCCAGACAGTGGATGAACAGCATGAAGCATCTTCACCACTTGGGGCAAAGTTCCTACTAACCTCCTGGAAACATTCAGATTAAGTGTAAACAAACTAATTTTTGAAGTGATCAACAAGAACAGTGAAGCTCCTCATTACTGGGTCCTTTTTTCAAACTTTGATTTCTGCTTTAAGGGGTTTTTCAGGTTGGAGCTGTGGTCTTGAATTTTGCAATAGTGCAAAATGTAAATTCTTGCAATTTTTGAACTGATCTCAGAGTTTTGTATCTCTGCCAAATGGTCAGTCTACACAGAATTTCAACAAGACATGAATGAAAACATTTGAGAGCCTTTTCTGTTTACAGCCCGTGTTGTAGGCACAAACTTTTCTTCCTGTTGTGATGTAGTATCCTAAATGTGTACATCTGTTGGTATGATTTATGAAACTGATGAGTCATAAAGAGACATCTGAACTGTCTGGATTCAGTCTCGCTGCTGCTTTATGTTTCAGACCAAAGCTACCCTGTTGTACTATCTTCCTGCTCTCCTTTCTTTGCCTTGTGTTTGTGGTTGAGGATTTGAGTGGACATTCTGAGTATGTTTTAACCCTACATAGCTGAATGAATCAAATTTGATCCATGACTTTCAAAGACCTCTGTCGCATCAAAATGACGAACAGTTCCCTTAAAAACCTGTTTAAAAATGCAAAAATAGTGTATTGCACCCTCTCAAGGATTATTATTCCACTACAGGCAGCTGAAGTTGTATTTTGGCCGTTTTAACCCTCCGATGCATAAATTATGACAGTAAGTGTCAGAATTTTTCTCTTGAGCATTTTTATTTGTCATACGGCATGAAAAAAAGTTTTCTTTTTTTTTTTCTCAAACATTTGTAACTGATCATTCAACGTAAAACAGTGTGAACTTAATGTAAACATAACTTATTTTTTTTGTTTGACTTCTTTTCTTTCTTTTGGTAGTTTCATTAATAACCTTTTTTAATGCTTTGCAAAACACAAACTGAACAATTTATAGTTTATACTTTTTTTCACCCTCAAATGTTTGTCTATAATTATTTTAAAAACATGTATATATTTGGAAAAAAATGAAATCATTTTTTTCAGGCCCTAAGAAGAATAAAAATATCCTGACACATGCTAATATGAATTTCCACCACATGAACCATTGAATTTAGGAGTAAACAATTTTTAATTCCACTTTAGTGACCACTATGCACCACAGGTTTAAGAATCACTACTAACATGAAATCATCCACACTGGGTTTTTTTTCCACAACAATTTTGCTAATGTTCAAGAAGTTGTGGTAAGAATGACATCTTAATAGTAATTTTGAAAAAAGAAGTATTTTCTGCATTGAAAGAATCATATTTTACTGAAAAAAATGTATTAAAAGAGTTGTCATAACCACACAATTTATCAAATGCGATAATATATATATATATCATTGCCAAAATTATATAGCTATCAATGTTTGTAGATTTTGTCCATAGGGTTACTTACTACACAACCCAGTTCAAAAAAAGTAGAATTTTCTGGCTATTTTTTGATGGGTTTGGCATTAGAGGGATAAAAAGTAATAACAAATAACATTCAGAACTCCTCTAATACCAAGCATGAGTTTAGCAAGAGCCAGACTATTCATGTAGCAGCAGAGTCAGACATTCAAACCACTGAGCCTCTATTCACCTCCTTTTCCTGTCGTCTGACCTTATCCTTGTGCATGTTGAAAAAAGCTCCATGGTTCCAAATGCATTCATAGTACCATGTAAAAGCACCTTATACACTGGCCAGGCTGCTTTATTTCTTGGAAGGATATTGTACATTCAGTCGGCTCCAAACGAACAGTGGGAGAATGTATCGTAATGAATGCCAAAGCTGAGCACTGAAAGGTATTTTGTTCTTGCTGCTCTTAAGGAATATGGATTATGAATGAGGGCGGGATCAGACCTGCTGTGGTTTCAATATGTATGAATCTTTTCATATGCAGTGAACCCTCTCCTTTATCCGCCACAGCAGGTGAGGATCAGGCAGAGCTGCTGACACTGGTGAAAAGCAGTCACGTGTGGGAGGATTAAGCCCCGTGCTCGCCTTAAAGCGTATTGTATTCTTAAATGCTGTTCGTCATTTCAGAAGTCATTTTGCTGATGATAGTGGAGCTCTAGTTAGTCAAATGTCAAACAATAACAGTCCTGGGAACACTGATCGTCTCCTGTACACAGTCTTCATTAGTGATTTTCCATCAGACTCAGAAAAGTCACATTTCTCTATTTACGCTGATGACTCAACTGTATTTTTAGCAGAATCTAAAATCAGCTATTTAAAGATAAATTTGGACGGCGAATTGAAATCAGTGGTTTATTGGATCAACAGCCATAAACAGAAGTAAATTACATGTAGATGGTTTTTAGTGTGCTCCTAATCCTGGTACTTGTGGTCATGTTCGAGCTATCATCTCCAGCTAAGGCTTATTTTACAGCTCAAACTGATGAATTTTCAGTCATCACATGACCCGATCCAGTCGTTCCCACTTGTAAGTTCTGAACAGTTTTGGACTCGTGTGGTCAGCCACAAATTCCTTCACACATATCTTATTCTCACATTCTGAATGACAATAATTCAAATAATTAAGCCCTCACTAACCAGCATTTGCACCTCTTCTCTGAGAACCTACACTCCTGTCATCACAGCCTTTGCTTGATCCAAAAAGTGCCTTCCTTTCTTTTTAGTTATTGGCAAATGTTGAATATTTAGGCTGAATATGTCAGGCGACACTAATGAAAAAGGCACATTTTGTACTTGGTGTATTTAGTGACTTGATTCCCTGCCTCAAACACTCCTTCCCCTTTGATTGGTTGGACCTCTGCAGATCTGCCAGTGGGGTTGGGCTATGGGCAGACCTTGGTGTTTGAGCCCCCACAACGTGTCATAGACCAGTTAGGAGATCCTTGGTGCAACGACCTCATCATTTCAGGAAGTCTTGTGAAGATCTGATCCTACTTTTAGAAAGGAGTTTTTAAATCAGTTTACAGACAGATTCAGGGATTTTCACATAATATGAATACGTAGAGGTTTGAAAATCTGCACACATTTAGTCTGAACATCCGGACTGTAACTTTATATTTGTTTACACTATACTGCGTGTGCTATTTTGCTCATTTGACAGATGCAATCTGTGGTGAATCCTGTTTGTAAATCAGCTTGGCAGGCTAGCACGTTTTTATGCACCCAAACCTCAAGTAGATCAGGTCCAGTGAACAAATAAATACAACCACACAATTACAAGTCTGTGGGGTTTGGATAACCAGACTAAAATTGGTAGTGTGATAAATGACTGTTTGCAGAGGGTAATAAGTAAAGTAATATTACTTTTAAGAAGATTAACGAGTAATGGTACTTTTTTTTCACTGAAACTGAATGTTCACAGGCAACACTTACAGTAGTATGACATGTGATGGCTGTTATATTCTGTGACAAGATGTAAGACAGTAGTGAGGTTCTCATGGAGCTTAATAGTCCGATTAGAGCTGGTTTAGAAGTCAAAACTGGATAAAAATGCTACATACGAATACGTCATTCAGAATAAACAGGCCGAAACCAAATGTAAATTCTTTCAATTTCACAGGAGTAGAATTTTCCTTTTCCCAAACTGATCAAAAGTAAATTTTGTTATGCAAATACAGAAACTTATCTGTGCATGCTCTGTCTTGACGTAAAGGCGCAATGATAATTTACAAACTCTTAAAGAACTAAACATAGTTACACTTTTAGATTGTTGGAAAACAAGAAATACAGCTCTGCTTCGGTGCCTCCCGTAGAAGCTCTTTATTATCAAGATGTTGCTTGAATAACTATGGAAAAAAAATCTCACTGTATGACTATATAGAAGAGACAATAGGGCTCCATTTTTGATGAATCCCATGATGTTTTCATTGATCTGCACATGCCTCATGTCTGTAAAACGACTTTTTTGATTAACCTCTTGAGACCTGAGCTTCCATCCAAAGTGCATTTCTTTAAATTTTTCCTTGCTATTCAGGATAAGTAAGACCTAATATGTATCACAAATAAATTTGGTCTTTATGCAGAAAGTAATACGTGTAATGTTATTCGTTCACTGTTAGTTTTCAGTCACAAGTGTTATTGTTCATAACTACACTGTTTTTTCACTGGAATGGGTTTAATGTGGTGATATCACCAAAAGATGTCATAGAAAGTGTCTTTACGTGTGGATAATGCATTTTTTTTTTGTTTTTTTTTTTTTTTAAATGAAGTATAATGTGTCTGAAAGGTAGAAATGTTATGTCCACATACAGATTTGCCCAAAAGTTTACACCTTCCAGAAGAATTTCTGATTTTTTGGCCTTTTCTCTGAAAATATGAATGATAACACAAAAACCTTTCTATCACCCACAGTTAGTGGTTGGGTGAAGACATTTATTAACAAACAACTATGTTTACTCTTTTTTAGGTCATAATGACAACAGAAAGTACCAAAATGACCCTGTTCAAAAGTTTACACACCCCAGTTTTTAATACCTTGCATTTCCCCCTTTAGTAGCAATGACAGCATGACAATTTTTGTTGTCATTGTGGATGAGGGTCTTAATTATCTGAGATGATAAAGCTTCCTATTCTTCTTGGTAAAATGCCTCCAGGTCCTGTGAATTCTTGAGCTGTCTTGCATGAACTGCGCATTTGAGGTCTCCCCCCGCTGGATCAATGATGTCAAGGTCAGGAGACTGAGATGACCACTCCAGAACCTTCATTTTATTCTGCTGTAGCCAACGGCAGGTCGACTTGGCCTTATGTTGTGGATCATGTCCACACATTCAGTTTAATTATATGAGCTTTTATAACTTATTTTCCACTTTTTATTGCTTCCTGACAGCCTGGGCCTGTTTTTTTTTTTTTTTACAGGCTGCTGTATGTCTATGTAAAAAATAAGCTCTGTTTGGAACTTAGGCAGAATCTAACTCTTCTTTCAGAGTGGATTTTTAAGAGCTGCATCTGCATTTTCGTACCTTTTCTTTATTGTAGTATTTAAACATTTTTCTTGTTCTAGAAACTTGAGGTGCCAGTTTTTGTTCAATCAGTCTCATACTGAGCGAACAAAAACAGTGGAACACAATAAAATGAAAGTATGAATAGGTAAATCATTGATGCATGTAGCCGTGTGATTGCCCAGCAGTGGATGATCAGCTGTAAACCTTGATATTTAATAAAAGAACCCCACACCTGCACACCAATAAACCAGTCAAAGCCTGATGTGGGTGCCCTCAGCGTGGCCCCCCCTCACTGGCTGGCTCAGAGCCACTTGGCTGGGCCCTGTCAGCTCCTCTTGACTAATTAGCTCTGTTGTTCTCCTTCTCCCATGATTCCCTCTGTTTCCAGTACAGACTCGTGTTTACTTCCTTCTAATCTCTATAATACAGCTGTGATCAAAGTCCCACTGAACGGGCCCCCACCCAAAACTGTCGACCTCTCTACAGGGTGTGAACCGTTCAGAGAATGAACTATTATTGGTCTTTTACATCAGAGATGACCAGACAGACATTAACAGGCTGAGACAAGTTACCATGTGGTCAGTTATAGAGGCAGGAACCCATAAAGGTAAATGTGTTTGATTGAGCCTTTGAATACTCGATGAAATAAATGCACCTAGAGCAAACAAACCATTTATCATTATCGAGAATAGATAATGAAATAAGCCAGAATTGCCTGCTTGCATTTTATTTTTTGAACCATTTCAAACATGAGTTCCTTCCAGGAGCTAATCCAACACTATAAACCACTGAAACAGCTCACCAGAGTACAGACCAGCAGAAAAAAAACATGTTTGACATCGTCCTAAAGTCCTCTAAAGGTTTTAATCATTCATGCATTTATACAGTTACAAAACATTTTAAGGGGAAAATGTGTTATTATATTATAATTCCCAACAAATGTTATGGAGATGATTTTCCTTACAATAACAGGAGCAGACCTGCTAATGTTATACTATCAACAAAGACCCAGCATCAGGACAAGAGTCTCATCTCATCTTAACCCACCAAGAGTACAGCTTTTTGCAACATTTAGTAAAAACAAATTTTAACAGACAAAATCCTCAAGAAGGACCAGACTCATGTAAGACAGACACCTGCAGACTGCAAAAAGCTGTAATAGCTGTAGTCTGTCAGGTCTACAGCATAGAATGTACAGCAAAAACACCAAATAATATTTATATTGTTTGTTTGAATCACTGCACAGACCAGGCGGCTTGCTCAGCAAAAAAAGGAAAAATATGGTAAATTCAATCAAATAATTTATATACACCAGTATGATTATCACCTTTGCTTTTTGCACACGCCCATGTGTGTGTAATCTCATCATCTTTATCAGCACTAGCAGCAAACTTTTCGTCTGTGCTGTCACTCACAGTGGCATAAACTTCTTTGGCTTTTTTTTGATCATTTTTCGTGACACTCTCTCATGACGCGCCCGCTTACTGATTATCCATACCCTCATGTTTAACTACTCATTTTCTTCCTACCTCCACCGCTCAGCTCTTTTGCTGTCCTCTTCACAGAGGCGTTGAAGTTCTGATTCATTTTTCCGCCAATCTCTCACCCTCTTGGGGTCAACAGATAAGTGTCTAGATGCTGCTTCTCCTGAGTCTTCATGGGCATATTTGACGACAGACAGTTTAAAGTCAGGTCGTACTTCTTATTGTTTCCCTGCACTGGAGCCATGGGGATCAGCAGCAAAGTGACTGATGTGACTGACGTTAGTTGCTCATTTTAAAAGCACGTACGAACACCAAAAGGGGGGTAGGGGTGGGGCTACATCTCTTTCTTCTTCGATTTTTTAAAGAAAGTACTCCCAGCGTTTATTTGGGATGGACGTTTATTTGTCAAAACCCACTGCTACACCCTGTGGTTAATTGGGACTCAGTGGTTATTTGATGTTTTACGGTACGTAGAATGGACAGTGTGGCTCTGCCTTTCACTGTTGTACCGTTTGCTGCCATTATGCAGCCAGAGTCTGCACAGTAGAAAATTTGGGTGGAGCCAGGTAACAAAAATGCAATAAACATCTTTATTTTGTTGTAAAAAGGTGTAATTTCTTTTTGGCCGTATTTCCTGAAGTTTTTTATGCCCCTGACTAAAATTACTCACGAACACCAGCTATAAATCATCATAAAATGAAACTTAATCTAATAACTAATGAAGAACCAGCTCCCCAGTAAAAAAAAGACTTGAACACGATGCAGCCAAATAACATCTTCATATCACTGCAGCGTGACGTTGTGAGAAACATTTCTACAAGGTGCAATAATTCTTTTAAGTTTTACCACCTCTCATCGGGAATGCATGTGGGGGCGGAGATTTTGACCTATACTGCAGCCAGCCACCAGGGGTCGCAGTGTTTGTGGATGCTTCAGTTAGAGCAGACTGTCATGGCGTCCATTGATAATACAGTCTCTGGTCCACAGCAGCAGACGGACTATTGAGATGATGGACTCTCAGAGCGATCCATGGTCGGTAACTTTAGTGAAATATTAAGATTTAAAGTAAGTGACTGACTGATAGAAGAGAGAAGGTAACAGGAGCTCAGTGTGACGGTCCAAGGACACGGTCACACTGACCAAACGTACCGTGCTTGTGCACACTTCAGCCATGAAGCCCAGCTTGTTAGGTCAGTGTGACCACAAGGAAACCGTGCTCAGGTACGAATCACTTCTCTGCTTTAGCACCACTGGGAGAGGTGTGCTATGGCGCCATTCACTCCATGCACGTGTTTGCAGCTGCAGCGCGTACATTAGCCATGATTCATGACGTAAGATTGCCACAACTGTCCCTCTCGACAGTCATTACGAACAATGACAAGAGAGTTAGCAGGCTGTGTCTGACCAAAACAACTTATCACGAGCCAAAAAGTGTTAAGTTGTAACATACCCTCCATGTTCTCCATTGTGCTGGATCTGATGAAGCCACCATCTTGTAAACAGATACTTCATAGTGGCGTCGGCGGCTGTTGGAAACCATGCTGAAGTTCATATTGTAGTTGTGTGACTGCTGGGGGGTTAATCATGCTTGAGTACAGCACGGATTGAATAGCCCGTATGACCACACCCTAAGCCTATAGCAGCATAACTAAGAGCTGGTCCAGGCCTGATCCAACTCTGAGAGTAAGTTTTAGCCAAAAAAAAAAAAAAAAAAAGTTTGAAGCCTGCTCCTAAAGTTGAGAGTGTGTCTGCCTCCTGGACTCTGACCCATGGATGGTTCCACAAAAGAGGAGCCTGATCACTGACCAGCATCATACCCAGCCCTATTCTTTTGTATTATATCTTATTTTTTGCATAGTGCTTTCTAACTTTTACAGTTTATATACTGTAAAGTTTTACTGTCCTTCTGCTTTTGTTTCACTGATGAAAGTATAATGTATAATAAAACATTTTAAGTCACATGAAAAAAGCTCTGAGTTTGATGAGAAAAATCTTAAAACTAGTCAAATTATCTGTCCACGCAGCAAGATTCTTTTACTTGACGAGACGTCTTGAAGTAAAGTTTTTAAAACTTGAAATAATAGGGCCTTGAGAAGTATTCCCAAATGTGAAAATGTTCATTTTAAGATTATAACACTTGCAAACCAACTTCCTGAAACACAATAATAAGTGAAATATAACAGATTTGAGGGAATACGTCCAATTTCTCTCTTTTTGTATTCTCAGTTTTAGCAAATAAAGGGAACCACGCTCAAGCGCGCCTATCAGAGAGGAGGGGGTTCGAAGTAATGGTTTCTAAAACACCATTTTGAAAATAGGGACTTTTAAGCTGCAAATCCTCTCATGCAACTAAAAGGCATCAGTGGGACAGAACAAAGACAGAAGGAAAAAAA
>RPOG01002564.1:23438-89118 GCA_008086565.1 Thalassoma bifasciatum | reverse complement strand
TGGCTTGTCTGGCTTGACACGCCCCCACTTTCTTTTTTACTTGTTCGTTCATTTGCTTTTGTCGTTCTAACAGCTTGTACGGAGACTGCTGAGGTGTAGGTGGTGAACTGATGACACGTTCCAGCGGACCTTTAAGGGTTCTTCCTAGAGCCAGCTCAGCAGGGGTTCGACCAGTTGTCTCATGCTGCGCAGCATTGATGGCAAAGCGAAACTCCCTGATCCACTGATCCCAATTTTGGTGCTGGTCTCCAACATAGGAAGCAATCATGGTCTTAAGAGTCCGGTTTGAGCGTTCTGTCAGGTTTGTTTGTGGGTGGTAACTGGTGGTGAATCGTTGTTTTACTCCCCAGATCTTACAGAGGTTAGACATCTCCTGCCCAGTAAATTGAGGTCCTCTGTCTGAGACCAGCTCCTCTGGCACTCCAAAACGAGTGAAGATCTCATCTTTCAAGATGTTAACAATGCGATGAGCCTTGCTGTCCTTTAATGGAAACACTTCCACCCACTTTGTGAAATAATCCACGATCACTAGAAGGAAACGGTTGCCTTTCTTGCTCCGGGGAAGAGGACCCATAAGATCTATGCCCAGCTTTTCCCAGGCCGATTCAACTTTGGTGGACTGCATGAAACCAGCTGGCTTTTGATTTTCGGCTTTGTAAGACTGGCATGTGAGACAACATTTCACATGAGTCCATACATCTTTTCGAACAGACGGCCACCATGCGAGAAGTTCTTATGCGTTCTCACAGAAGTCGGATGGTTCTACCGGAGGATTACCTACCAGTACTTTTATAAGATCTTTTGTTCCTTGGTCTGAAGACCCATGGTGGTCGACTACAAACCACGGGACGTTCCCAATCGGTGACTCCCGATACAAAAGACCTTGGAGCATTGTAAACACCACCCTTCCAGGCCGTCCTGGGCTGGTAGCTCCCTTTATCCAATCCCTGGTCTCTGGGTCTTTTTCTTGAGCTTCTCTTAGCTCGGCCAGAGAGGTAGGAAGACCTATGATGTTGTTTGAGGCGGTCAGTGCAACATGAGCTGAAGGTGGTGCAAGTGATGGACTCATTCGAGACAGGACATCTGGAACAATGTTTTGAAGACCCTTTCGATAACAAACTTTAAACTGAAACTGCTGGAGTCGGAGTATCCACCGAGTCAATCTGGAGGACGTTTTTGGACAGTTAAAAGCCCAGGTCAGAGCAGCATGATCTGTAAATACTGTGAACTCTCTGCCTTCTAAATAATGTCGCCATTTTTCAACTGCCCACACCACTGCAAGACACTCCTTTTCTGAGGTGGAGTAATTACACTCTGCACCTCTCAACCCACGGGAAGCATAGGCCACCACCTTTTCTCCCTCCTCTGTGACCTGCACCAGCACTGCTCCTAAACCTACATCACTGGCATCTGTATGCACTTCAAAAGGAAGGTCATGGTTGGGCTGAGTTAGGATGGGGGCACTACTCAAGGCCTGCTTTAACTGATTGAAGCTATGCTGACATGACTCGGTCCAGACCCACTCTACGTCCTTCCTTGTCAAGCGGTGTAGAGGAGCGGCGATGTCTGCAAAGTGATTGATGAATTTGTGATACCATCCCACGAGTCCAAGAAAGCGCTGCAGGGTTTTGACTGATGNCCATTTTTCAACTGCCCACACCACTGCAAGACACTCCTTTTCTGAGGTGGAGTAATTACACTCTGCACCTCGCAACCCACGGGAAGCATAGGCTACCACCTTTTCTCCCTCCTCTGTGACCTGCACCAGCACTGCTCCTAAACCTACATCACTGGCATCTGTATGCACTTCAAAAGGAAGGTCATGGTTGGGCTGAGTTAGGATGGGGGCACTACTCAAGGCCTGCTTTAACTGATTGAAGCTATGCTGACATGACTCGGTCCAGACCCACTCTACGTCCTTCCTTGTCAAGCGGTGTAGAGGAGCGGCGATGTCTGCAAAGTGATTGATGAATTTGTGATACCATCCCACGAGTCCAAGAAAGCGCTGCAGGGTTTTGACTGATGTTGGAGTTGGATATGAGGTCACGGCACAAGTTTTTTCTGGATCCACCTTGACTCCTTTTCCAGACACCACATGTCCCAAAAACTTAAGCTCCTTCTGGAAAAAATGACATTTTTTCAGGTTTAGGGTCAAACCAGCATCATGGAGCTTGCTCATCACTACGTTCAAGTCTCTGAAGTGTTGTTCAGGCGTGGGGGAGAAGACGATGACGTCATCGATGTAAACAAAGCAAATCTTCCCCCTCAGCTCCCCAAGAACTTTCTCCATGAGACGCTGGAATGAAGCNCCCACGGGAAGCATAGGCTACCACCTTTTCTCCCTCCTCTGTGACCTGCACCAGCACTGCTCCTAAACCTACATCACTGGCATCTGTATGCACTTCAAAAGGAAGGTCATGGTTGGGCTGAGTTAGGATGGGGGCACTACTCAAGGCCTGCTTTAACTGATTGAAGCTATGCTGACATGACTCGGTCCAGACCCACTCTACGTCCTTCCTTGTCAAGCGGTGTAGAGGAGCGGCGATGTCTGCAAAGTGATTGATGAATTTGTGATACCATCCCACGAGTCCAAGAAAGCGCTGCAGGGTTTTGACTGATGTTGGAGTTGGATATGAGGTCACGGCACATCAAAAAAGACCTAGGTGGAACTGAGGAAAAGGTCTGTGGTGTACAGGGTTTTTGAATTCGAGCTTCTGGAAAAAATGACATTTTTTCAGGTTTAGGGTCAAACCAGCATCATGGAGCTTGCTCATCACTACGTTCAAGTCTCTGAAGTGTTGTTCAGGCGTGGGGGAGAAGACGATGACGTCATCGATGTAAACAAAGCAAATCTTCCCCCTCAGCTCCCCAAGAACTTTCTCCATGAGACGCTGGAATGAAGCNGCGGTGTAGAGGAGCGGCGATGTCTGCAAAGTGATTGATGAATTTGTGATACCATCCCACGAGTCCAAGAAAGCGCTGCAGGGTTTTGACTGATGTTGGAGTTGGATATGAGGTCACGGCACAAGTTTTTTCTGGATCCACCTTGACTCCTTTTCCAGACACCACATGTCCCAAAAACTTAAGCTCTTTCTGGAAAAAATGACATTTTTTCAGGTTTAGGGTCAAACCAGCATCATGGAGCTTGCTCATCACTACGTTCAAGTCTCTGAAGTGTTGTTCAGGCGTGGGGGAGAAGACGATGACGTCATCGATGTAAACAAAGCAAATCTTCCCCCTCAGCTCCCCAAGAACTTTCTCCATGAGACGCTGGAACGAAGCACCTGCGTTTTTTAGGCCAAATGGCATACATTTAAACTGGAAGAGACCCACTGGTGTTATTACTGCTGTCTTAGCCTTGCTCTCCGCCGACATGGCCATTTGCCAGTACCCAGACTTTAAATCAAGGGTGCTGAACAGAGCTGCACCATGCAAAGACTCAAGCAGATCATGGATGATAGGCATGGGGTAAGCATCTTGCTGTGTTTTTGCATTTAAGGGCCTAAAATCAACACAGAATCTTGGAGTCTTGTCCGGCTTTGGAACCAAAACCACTGGAGAAGCCCAGGGTGATTGAGAAGGCTCTATGATGCCGTCTTTCAGCATCTGCTCCACTTGGTCGATAATAATCTGACGCTTATACGGTGAGACTCGGTACGCCCTGCACCGCACGGGTACCTCATCTGTGGTAAAGATCTTGTGCTCTTCAATAGTGGTCTTCCCCAATTTGCCTGAACACACTGTTGGCCAAGCTCTAAGAAGGTCCCTGACCTCTGCGGGATGTTCGGTGAGGTCTAGGCTAACAGCTCCATGAGTAGAACTTGTAACAGGTGGAGGAATGGCCATGATGAGACTGACGGTGGAATTGACATGTTTCTCTAAAGGCTCATCGAGGAACGGATGGAAGGCGTATCCTCTGGGTCCTTTAACACCATAGGTTCGGTTACCCAAATTAATGATGGTGGAAGTCTTAGTGAGAAAGTCCAAACCTAGAATGATGGGAAATGCTAGGTTGCTGTCATCGATAATGTAGGTATCGAGAGACCACATCATGTCATGCCAGCCATACAGAATTTGTACTTTCCCTAAGGCTCCATGACAGGTTTTCCCATCAGCGAGAGCGAAGCTCTGATTGTCACTGGGTTTCATAGGTTCTCTCTCTCGAGCCACTTTCAACCACTGACTGTGCTGCATAAGAGAATATGTGCATGCAGTATCAATTACAGCGCTACACTGCATACCCCGGACATCTACAGGAACATGTAATAACGAAGGTGTAGTTCTTTTTCCCTGCTGGACAACTGAGACTACATCTGCAGGCTTTTTGGCCGTCCATTTTTCCTGGGATTTCTTCCCCTGTTTTCCTTTTGCTTTTTGCTGATCTACCTTGCCCCAGTACTCCCTTGCTGCTGTGCAGTCTTTTTCCACTAATGTGCCAATGGTCACCAGTTGCTCTACATTAGTTACTGTCCCTCTCAAACAGCCAGCAATTCTGGGGTTACAATTATTAAGAATCTTCCTCACAAGCTCGGGCTCTGAGATGTCAGGCTTCCAGCGCAAACACAAAGCACGGTAATCATATGCAAAATCCCTCACACACTGATCAGGAAGCTGGACCATATCCCTGAGCTTCTCTTCTACCTCTGTAAGGTAATCAGGANCTGAATCTCTAAAGTCGGATTCAAGGGTCTTTACTTTTTCTATTACCGACCCCAAGTCTGTGCTGATGGAATTCAAAACTGGGAGATTGAGGTAAGATGTTGCATCACCCTCTAACTCTTCATCTTCCTGCTCTTCTGTTTCTGATAGATAAAGAGAACTAATCAGTGATGTTACTTCTCTTACAGGATCCCTTCTAGTGACCCAGGCACTTCTACTATGAGCCTGCTCCTGAGCCTCTGCCCCAGATGTAGGAGTAGAAGTGGTAGTTTCTGAATTATCCCTAGTCTGTGACAGTGGCACATTAAAGTGAGTGAGTGAGAAAAAGAAATAGTGAAAATATGTAAAAACACAGGTGCTCAAAACAAAAGAAAGAAATGTGATGAACTGTGTGTTTAAAGAATGCAAATAGTTATTTTCCAATGTAAAAAAGGGTTTGAAAGAGGGGTATGGTCAAACTAAAAGGTAGGAAATGTAATAAATATGTCCCACTAAAATGCCACGAAAGGTTATAAATAAAGGATGTGGCGTAGAGGAAGAGGAGGAAAAAAGTGAGCAGGCGGCGGGAAAGACGAAGAAAGAGTGTCAGTCTAAGGACTGCAGCTTACCAAAAATCATAGTGTTTTAAGTAAATATATGTGTAAGAGTTGTGATGAAACGTATCTGCACAAAGTGATACTTAAAGAACTGTGTGGATGTATTATATCGTGCCGTTTGGTGCTGTTATTTGCACCGCGTGCTGGAGCGCGTCGCCGGAGCTGCTTCACTTTAATGAAGACTACCTAAGTTTGGATTTTTTCCTCCGTGGATTACTTTCTTTTGGGGTTTTTTGATCATTTTTATTTTGTTTTGACTATTCGGCGGTGGACTTGTGGATTATTTCGTTTCAATTTCCGTTTTCTGGACTAAGGGATTTTCTGTTTCATGGACAAAGGGAGCGCGGGTGAAGGACGCTAAAAAGACTTAAAAACTGTTAAAAGAACGACTTTGGACGATTGGGTGACGTAATTTTGTTTCATATTTCGTTTGGGGTTTGTGTTTTGTGAATTTTGAGGGGCTTTTTGTTTAGTTTCTTTCGATAATTTTGTGTTATAATTAAAATTTGAGTTTCTGGTCGCATCCAATGGGTTTTCCGTTTACTTAAAACACTTCTAGTTTCATTTAAACCTGATTACTTACCTTTTCAGTTCACAAAGAATCTCAGGGTTTGCTTGTTTGAGTCAAAATCTAAAAAGAATCCCCTTCAGCGTGTTAACGTGTACAAATTTAACAGTTTGAGCGTTACANACGACTTTGGACGATTGGGTGACGTAATTTTGTTTCATATTTCGTTTGGGGTTTGTGTTTTGTGAATTTTGAGGGGCTTTTTGTTTAGTTTCTTTCGATAATTTTGTGTTATAATTAAAATTTGAGTTTCTGGTCGCATCCAATGGGTTTTCCGTTTACTTAAAACACTTCTAGTTTCATTTAAACCTGATTACTTACCTTTTCAGTTCACAAAGAATCTCAGGGTTTGCTTGTTTGAGTCAAAATCTAAAAAGAATCCCCTTCAGCGTGTTAACGTGTACAAATTTAACAGTTTGAGCGTTACAACCCTTTGACAGCTCTTTTGGGTCTCCTGCCAACGGACAACACACCTGCAATTGCTCAGCTTGTTATTGCCTTCACCACCTTATTGGCCAGGCGTGCCATTCTCTTAAAATGGAAACTCGCCTCCCCCCTATTCACAATAAGTGGATAAATGTATAAACTGTTATATCATAAAAAAAATGTATTGTTTACATTTGGAGAGCCTAAGTTTCTCACAGAAAGGATCACTAACAGCCTCTAATGAAACTTGGGACCTTTTAAAGGGCCTTGTTAGAGACAAGCTCCCTATCACGCCAAGGATATTAGGGACACAACTTGAGTAGAGTTAAATAGGCTGGAGCAGCCCCCCCCCCCCCCCCGCGCTTTTAAATTTTTTTTTAATTTTATTTGTTTGAACTGAATGCTTATAGGTATGCTTATGGGAAAACGTTTCGTCTACATGTACTGTCTATAAGCAATCATACCACAATGGACAGTAGTGGACCTCAGGAGCTGAGTGATTGAGGGTGGGTGGGTTTAAGGGGAGTTTAATGTCACTATTGTTTAATATGACCTTTCTTTTAGTATTTTTGGTGATATTATGTTTCTTCTATGCAGAAGACTTGAATTGCTTTAATACAATACCGTTTTGTACTGTCTGCAAAATTCATTAAAAACATTTGGAAAAAAAAAAAAAAACATCCTGCAGAGAAAGCCCATGTTAGTCATGGTCACTACTTACAGCTCGTGATCATGTGTGAAGGTTGAAACGTACATTGCTGGTAAATTGAGAGCCCTGCCTTCTGATTTAATGTATTATTTTAGTTTCTAAGTAATTGGCATCTAAATGAAAATTTTCTGATTATCTGTGCTGAAAAGAACACAAAAGAAAAGAAGCCCAATCATCTTGTCTTGGAGAAATACATTTTGAAATGTGTGAATCTGAACACAGGAATAATTTCCCCCAGGAGTCGTGCAGCAATAACAAACAGAGAGAATAAATCAGCAGCTTGCAGAGGAGTCTGCCAGTGTATTCTGAGTATGTGATACTTACAGGAGTGCCTGGGCTGCCAGGAGAACCTGGAAGACCCTGGAGAGAGCGACAAAGCAGCCGAATTAAAGAAAATAGAAATACAAAGAGTACAAAGAATACGTTCTGCTGATGTTGATAGGCATGATTCAATGACAAAGGAAAGAACGTGTTTGAAGAAAGACTGAAAAATTACATACATCTCTTCCGTCCCTGCCGTTTTCTCCAGCGGGCCCTCGGGGGCCTTCTGGGCCTGGGGCTCCTGGGGGGCCTTGGACTGATTTGTCAGGCTGAGAGTGGACATATTCAGTCAGTAAATGACAGTGAAGATATCTTATTGAATCTGTACCAAAAAAAAACATTTGTTGAATCTTGGAATATTCTTCTAAAGAATGAAAAATGTTTGGACCATGAGGTCGACCCTGAAACAACGTGAGCTGTCACCATGAATAAGATTTAGCACAAGGCAATGAGGTCATTAGGCATCTGAAGCACTGAGGTAGATTATTGGCTTAAACAAAGCAAAAGGGAAGTAGAATAGAAAAAAATAAATACCTCAGCATTGGCATACATCTGCAGAAGCAAGAGAAATCAGAAAAAAAGGAGTTAGTGAAAGTAGTCACACCACCCTCACCAAAAGTGTCAGCAAGCATTCAGTTCATGGTCGTAGTAGTGAGTATTTCATGCTGTCGTTTAAATACGCAGCCCATAGTACCAACACTCCCCGTCTACACAACCACCTCACAGCTGGATGCAGAAATGTTAGCCTCGAATCTAAAAGAACGTCAGGAAATGTTTCTGTCTACAGTGGGGAGAACATTTGCATCAGGAGCGCTGCAGACGTCATACAGAGTGAGATGGTGGACAGCAGAGTGGCGTTTTCATTACAGGCTACGGTTTTTCTGAGAGGCAGAGATCTCATCTAATCAAACGGGGATGCAAGATTATTTTCTGTCAAATATGCCATCAAATTTACAGCGACAAAATGTACATTACAGTGTGTGGGTGTTCATTCAAATCAGGGTTACATCTTTCTGCACTGTAAAATGTAGTAGTAAATCTTACTTAAAACAAAAAAATTATGTTAACTTATTTTAGCTCACTCTGTTGAGTCTACTCACTTAAACTTCATAAAGACAACTTTCTCTTGTTGACTTTGCTTGTAAAATGTAGGAAACCGATTGCCTCAAAATTTCTAAGTAAAGTTGACCATAAATCTAAGTTGTTAAAGCTAAAAAGAACTAGTTCTGACAAGTCATGTCATGGCAGTAACCTGTCAAATAAGTTGATAACCAAACCCTGTAACCATGAGTGAGGAGGGCGCACAGTGGACATGAGACCCTGCTGTACAAAGGTGAATCATGCACCTATGCTCAGTGGTCTAAACTGGCTGTCTATGCTCCATGGCGTTCACCAGCTGTCTTCACTCAGTGACATTGACTGGCTGTCCACACTCCACGGTGTAGACTGACATCCCTGTGACAATTTTTCCATAATGTACAATCATTCACCATAATTCAACACTTAGTGCATGATGGGTAGCTTTAGTGGGCAAATGAAAACGCCTGTTCAAAATAGAGGCTAATGCAAAAACATTCACAAGGATTTTCATTGAGAGTTCTACAGAAGAAAATGACATTATTTATTGATGTCCTTGACATCCAGTCTACACCAGGGCAAAGACAGCCTGTGTCACCTATGTGATATATCCATGTACAGCAGGGTCTAACATTCACCACCTGCCCTCCTCACTCATGGTCAACCTGAGGAATGATTTTGCATTTATAAGTTACTAAAATATAATTTATTTAAGGCAATAGGAATACTGCAAACTCACAAAAATAAGTTAAACATATCTACTTTATCTAAGTTAACATAAATTACTTTTTAAGGCAATGACTTTGCATATATTTTTTTTTAAAGTAAAGTCCACTTATTATATTTTACAGTGCAATGGTATGAGAAAAACTTAAGGTAGGTTGACAAATCCGACCTGTTAATCACTGCCTGTTAAACTTTTATAAATTCTGTGTATATGTGCGAGTGTTGTATGTTGTTGAAGTTGTTGTCATGTCAGGAAACATGTGGCTCATACTTTACTTTCTATTAAAAATAAATTACTGTAAACTGTAACCACAAAAATCTGCAGCTCGTGAGGTGGGTTTGCGTTCTCACATTTAATTTGAGCAGACTTCCTCTTTGTTTTCCAAAGTTTCCCACAAACTGTTTGTGTTGTTGGCTCCGTGTATTACAGTTAAACCCAGTCAATGAGATCATGTCTGCCAAGCCCTCAACACCTCTGCCTCAAAGAAATGTTTGTAGGACTAAAACTCCAATCTGCTGTGGACAACAGAACAAATCTCTGAATTGTCAGACTTGCAAATTGTCTGGATGAACCTCTGCCCTCTCGTACAAAAAGGAAACTGCTTGGCAGAGTGTTTGTTACACCTCTGCAGCTCCGTCTCAGCATTTCTGCCTCGTTTGCTTGCAGCAAGCTGGGAGCCCTATCAACCTGTAAAAAACCACAAACCGCAGCAGATGCTGAGCAGATCCCTCTTACTGTACCTCGGTGGCAGGCAGCTCGTTGCAGCTCTCTCTCTGGGCTCTCTTTGGGTCACAGTGGATCAGCATCCATTGGAGTTCGAACTGAAAAAAAAAGATGTTTATGTTACTACAAACAATCCTCTGCCTCTTTTTCGGCCATGGCACTGAAACTTCATAACTTTGTCATGAAGCAGTTGTGTCTTTGTGCTTTAAATCCATGCCCTGTAAAGGATGTTGAGCTTGATTTTCCACCGATGCTATTTTCTGCAGGGATTAAGTTTTTCCTTTTTTCCCTCTGGAACCCAGCTGAGCAGCTTTGCTGTGACAGCAGCACTTTAGAATTATATCCAAGCTCAGCACACACATAAACTTGAATATGTTTGTGTGCAGAAACAGCATTTCACTGAGAGATCATGTAAGGAGAGTCAGGGAACATGATTCAAAGCAGAAGGCAAATCTCCACCCGTCCATCCCATTGTGCTTACCACTACTGAGGCGTCAGGATCAGCATCCAGCCGGCCAATCAGAGTGTCTCCCTCTGTGTTGACGGGGCCTTTGCCCTTGATGGGTTTTTTATCCACAGGCTGGCAGTCCACATACAGAGTGACCTGGTCGCGCTCCACTCCAATCATCACTTTGTGCCACTTGGTGTTAAAGAGCACTGAAAGGCCAGGGAAGGTGACGGTCTGCAGGTTTCCATCAGCACCCATCAGGAAGTACTCCAGAGCCTGCTGGTCTCCATTCAGCCTCAACCCGGCTTGTTTGTTGCCGTCTTCATCGACTATTTGCCAGACGTTCCACACCTTGTTCACTGTGTTCTTGATCATGCGGAAGGTGACCATGAAGGAGTACTCGTCGGGAAATCCTCGTGGGAAGTTCAACCTGGGAGGGAAATTAGACACAGGTGGATGAATCAATGAGGGGAATGTTTAAGAACAGATTCTCTCCAACACACTCATGATCGAACATTGTAAGACCAGTTGAAAAACTGCACTAATTACATCTAGCACTGTTAGACCTTGAAAAGGTTCAAAGTATTCTTCCCTCTCCACTGATTGGCCTGTTTGGTGTCTTGCCTCTTGATCAGGCACTGTCCATCCACTTTGTTGATTTCATAGCCTTCTTCTCTTTGATGGCAAAGCGTGCTATTTTAATGCAGTGGAAAAGCCCCCACCCACCCTCTCACACCAAATAGATTAAGGATGTCTTAGCCTTTATGAAATTAGAAAAAAAATGAGGTTCTCACTGTGAAGTCTAGATACAAAATGTAACAAAATATGGTTACCTTCTATAGAGCATGTTAGATCCATCCAACTAGATACCGAACATGTTGGCTGAGCAACTATCGCTCACTTAACTTGAAAAAAAATCACACACCAATTAAGTCTGATCGCTTATATTTATGGCATGTGGGATGTATAGTATGGTAACCATGACTGTTTTTATATGTTTCTTCTTTTTTTGTCTGTTTTTTTTCCCCTTCTCTTTTAGGTTTGGTTGCATAATAATGCCCTTTTGGCACCCTTACTGTTTTGCCATTGTCTTTATGAGGTGTAATATCCTATAATATGTTTTAAATTCCGATACTGTGCAAATGATTTATGTAACATGTAACCATTGTGTTTATATGTGTTGGAAAATGTACTTGGAAATTAATAAACAAATCATGAAAAGAAAAGTTCAAGTAGATTTTCCAAATGCAAAACGAAGAAATGGGAGTGAGACAAAAAGATAATTGATGAAGCAATCTATTGCAAAAAAAAACAATGAAAGTGACATAGTCTGTTCATCAGCTGATCAAAAGTTCAACACTAGAGCTCAACGTTGGCTTCATGTTTGGCAACCACTGTCTGGAGCTGATGCCCATCTTTTTAAATCTCTCTCTCCATCCATCCCATAATGTTCTCAGTGTGATTTAGATCAGGGGAACACGCAGGATGCTCCAAAAGAGTGAGATTATTCCTCTGGAAGAAGAAGAAGTCCTGTATCAGGTGGCCATTGTGAACTGCAGTGTTCTCCTGTTGAAAAACCCAGTTATTAGCACACAGAGCAGGGTTCTCAGTCATGAAGGACGCCCCCTGAAACATCTCATAACCAGCTGCTGTCTGACGCCTCTGAACAACCATCAACTTCATTGTTCCACGGAAGGAAAAAAAAACAGATCATGATGCCCCCCACCCTCCATTGTGCCACCTAGAAAACAACTCAGTGGCATCTCCTTGTCATGACAGTAACATTAGACGCCATCAGGACCATCAAGGTTCAATTCAGAGAATCAAACTTTCTTCCACCTTTCAATGTCCCATGTTTAGAGGTGAGGCCTTTGAAGAGGTCTGCAGTCAGCTCCAGTAAAAACCTTTATTTAGGTCGAGGATCGTCCTGTGTTTTGATGGACAGCCAATCAGATCCTCAGGCGTTGTGTTGTGAGAGTCCTTGTTTATGCAGCTCAACAATCCGACCACGTTTAAAGAGAGAAAACATTTTAGGCTCTACCATCAGGAGGTCATGACAGTGTGAATACCTGACAGAAAATGACATTCCATCCATATTCTTGTACAGATTTTGTCTTTTAAAGGCTGTGGTCTTAAACTGTTGATCAGCTGATGAACTGATTATTTACCTTTCATTGAAGATTTCAACAAATTGCTTTTTCATTTTTTTTTGTCTCACTCCCATTTCTTCTTTTTGCGTTTTGAAATTCAACTTAGAACCTTTTCAAGATCAACTGGTGTTAAGATTTTGATCCGTTTGATCCTGTTTTTACTGGGCAACACACAAAACGACATCCTAAGACTAGTCTAAGGCTGCATAAATAAACTATCACCAAATCAGGTTGAGGTCCAAGAAACAAACTCAAAGCCTCTCCATCTCTATCTTTGACCATCAAAAAATAAATCAACTACAATTTCAAGACCTTTGATTTTCCCATGAGAAGTCTGGGACAGATATATATCTCTTGTCTTTAAAGCCAAACACAGCCTTTGCTAGAATCCACTGTCTGGGCTGTATTTAACGATCTCTCTCAGTAGGTGGTGCGTTCATAGATGGGCGCTGCCGCTGGACTTTTACCATCTTGTAAACGATCAAGGTGTGGTAATAAAAAGAGTTTCCTGCTCACACTGTAGCTTTCGCCTGAGGTGATGGTGTAAAGTATGTGCTGTTCTCGCCCTGAAGAGAAAACACAAAGGGGTGCAGCGTAAAGACCGACGAAGTTCCACAGACCGTGCCACTGGAGCCGATGAGGAAATAAACATGTATTTACTTTCTGTCTGTGTGTGTGTGTGACAGGCCTGAGTGGCTTAGATTTAGGGTACCAGTGTGTTGCGTAAGAGGCTGTGAAGGAAAGCTGGCCTGAGGCGACAGGATTAGCTAAAACAGCAGGGAGCAGGCACACTAGGAAACACCAGGAGTCTTTGGGTTATGTAAAAGCGTAAAGCTATAAACCTGCACACTCTGTTCTGAAAATTGATGTCTCAAACAGCACGTCTCGTCATGAAAGGATAACCCCAAACGGCTTCATTTTGGTAATGAGGCTGCTAAGAAGGCTGCAGTATGATACGGGAAAAGTGGCGAGCTTCTCCAGAAATATAAACCTCACAGGCCCCGAGGTTCACTCTTTGTTTTCTGGTTTGTTGTGATTTCATCAATCAAAGGGGACGGAGCATCTTCACAGTTCAGCACATGATGTTCAGGGAACTCCCCATGATAATAACAACAGAGTCTGAGTCTCCATGGCTGCAGAATAACCAGGAGTGTTTGATCTAATCTTCTTTGATATGATTCTTGGAAATATGAGGTTAAGTATTTAAACAGCCCTACCAGCCTCTACCAGGAACAACAAATCATAAAATCTCAGCTTCATAAGCTTTAACTAATAGTATTTTTGGAGAATCAGCTGCCCTGAACACCATGTGACCTCTTTGAAGAGCTTTTCTTTTCAACTAACAGTAAAATCCAATCTATAACAACATGAAGTGTACAGCAGCAGCAGCAAAAACTCACACTGAAAAGCATGAGAGGATTCTTTGCTCCCTTTTTTGTTATTGAACACCTGAAGTGACACCACACAGTCTTTGACACAGTTTTGAAATGTATTCTGTTTTCCTGGAGCTTTGTTCGACAAAGTCACCTTGTAATGATATCATCACAGTAGAAGGAACTTGAAATGGAAGTTTTAGATACCTTTAGTATCTATTTGAAACTGGAGGTACACTTCGTACAGGTGCAGGCATTAACAGGGCTTATTTTTCGTCATTCTTCCTAAACTTCTAGCTGTGAGATGCTTGATTCTGACTGGTCAAAACTCTTTGACAACAATAATTACACCAGAGATATGTCAAATCAATCCACAGGAAAGAGTTCAGAGAGTTGAGCGTCATCTTCTTGAAACTTCAGTCCATAAAGTGAGGTTAAATTATTGTCTGGTAGCATCATAAAGGTGAACAATGTGGCTAAAACATTGCTAAAGTTAGCATCCTAGTGGTCAGCAAAGTGGGCAAAATGTTGACTCCTTCTGCTGTCCACTTCATGTAGTAGTTTTGATTTTTGTTGTTGGTTGTGCAGAGAAGTATTATATTGCTAAACATTTGCATGAAAAAAATTGCTTCAGCTAGTAACATATAAGTAAACAATGTAACTTAATATTAGCTACGTTTGGTAAAAAAAAAAAAAAAAAAAAAAAGACTAGATGAAAACATTAACACAATAAGTGTTGCATTGGTAAATGGCTAAAGAACTGGTTTTAGTTAGCATTATATAGCATAATATTGGCAAGCAATGTGGATGAAATGTTAGCATCATATGAATCAACAATGGGGCTGAATTTAAGCTGTGGTTAGCATCATATTGTAAAACAATATAGTTAAAACTTTAGCTTCAGTTAGCACAATTTTGGTACACAATGTGGATAAAGTGTTAGCTTTGTTTTATACTGGTTAAAGATGTAAATAAAATGTCTGCTCCTTTAAGCATCATATTGGTTAACAATGTGGCTAATACATTAGCTTTGGTTAGCATTGTGTTGGCAAACAATGTGACTTAATGATAGCTATGGTTCGAAACATGTTAATAAACAAATGGCCAAAAGTTTGCTTTGGTTTTCATCATTTTGTTAAACAACATGGCTTAAAAGTTAGCGTCATTAAGAATCACGCTAGTGAACAATTTGGCTAAAAGATTATCTTTGGTGAGCATCAAAACAAGTCACAATGTGGCCTAATGATGCTTTGGTTAGCATGGTAATGATAAACAAACTGACTTAAAGTTTGCTTTTGGGGGTGTAACTGAAAAGATGAGTGGAGTTTTTTTTTCTTTATATACTGTTTATTTTTGTCCAGCAGTTGACATGGTGGTTGCCATCACTGTTCCATTGGATGAAAAACCAGCAGCAAAAAGAACCATGAGGGGTCAGAAAACCACTATTTATGTAGCTTCAACTAACCTTTCATTACTAAACAGGAAATATCTTTACTGAAAACCTGTAAGATACTTTTCATTGAAAACATGAAAACAATCAGAAGACGTATCATTATCAGAGTGAAATATGTCTCTTTAATGTACATCCCTCGTACATACAGCTGCTTCATCTTATGGAGAGAGTATGTTTTAACTCCACATTAACTCACTCTCAGAAATGCCTGAACGCCACTCTGTGTCTGTGAGATGCCAAATGAGCCCAGGCATGTTCGTTTTTAACAATTACATGCTGCTCCCTTCACTGTAACATCTGTGCTGGACCTGTAATAATGCAACACCTGCATGAGAAGACCACTGCTGCTCCTCCACATTGGGTTGTATTTTTATCTGTTTCCCCTTTAAAAGCTTCTTTTTTTTTTTTTTTTTAACTGTACTCACATGGTTGGAATTTGGAAGTTTGCCTCCCTGTCCAGGCGGTACGCCACCTGGAGCGTGGTGGAGCCGTCCACTTTCCTCACACCTTTAAGCGGGATCACGTCCAGCTGGAACTGGGTGATCAGATCAAAACCTGCAGTGGACAGTGTGAGAGTTAGCGTCCTGATACAAAAGTGTATTTGGGTTAATTGTTAATTAGAGTTGTAGCATCATTGCAGAGAGACGGACAAAGTGTGTCATCTTATTATAACTCCTGCTGCTCTTATTAAAGAAAAGATGTCATTGATCCTCTGAAGACAGCTTTAGAATGTGTACCAATGATTCTTTAGATAATGGCTAGATGCACATCAGAAGAATAAAAAGAATAGAAACATTTTTTTTTGTATGCATTACTTATTGCAATGGGTGAGTAATTACCACAATCTTTTTTTGTCCTTTTGTTAACAAATCTTTTCCCTTTCTAAAATTGACCTCTACCCAGCAGCTGAAGTATCACATAGAGGTTATTGTATGAAATTTCACACAAAAACCACAAATAGAAGGAAAAAGTCAAATAAAATTCGAATTTAGAAAGAAATTAATTCCTCATAAATATCCAGGGCATTAAACAGTTTTGATTTCTGAAAATATGCCACAAAATAATAAGTAATGTTATTTCAACCAAGGAAAATATTGCATGAAACAAGGAAAACTGCATTTGGCAAGTTTTTCATCTTGACTAAAGTGCACTAACTAATCGTTCTCATGTTCATTTTTACTTGTGATTGAATGCTACTGTCCATAACATTCATTTTGCATGAAAAAACTGAAAAAACAAAGTGCAAAACAAAGGCACATTTGTATGCCTTCAATGGGTCATCTCACCAACTCGTCTGCAGAAGTGCAACATCAACGAAAAAATGGCTCATCCATTGCATATTTTTACCAAATGGTAGAGGTGGTTAAGTCAGTTTGAGTTAAGTTAGGCTCTCTCCTTATTGACATATAGTTGGTTGAGGGGGTAGTTAAAGGGTTGATGTTTCCATATCTGTTTTGTTCAAACATTATTAATGAAGTCACTGAGGTCTTAGCATTCAACATGTTAGCACATCCAGTCAACTGGACCGAGTCCTCAGCCATGTAAGAGTCAATATGCATCATAATATGTTAAGTGGTATGAAATTATAACATTGCAATTTTCGGCCCTGCCTGTTGACACTGTGGTAAAAGCAGTGAAGGTTGGTCTCAGACTGGAAATAAAGACACTCAGCGATTCAGATGTAAGAGCGGCTTGAGGACCAACTGAAACCCAAACATCTTTGATAGACATAAGTGGTGCGTCATCCTGTCCTGCAATCCAGACATCAGCAGCAGAGCTAGTATCATAAATGATAACTTGAAAATGCACTGCCAGGCCAAAAAAAAAAAAGTTGACACCTAAAAAAGGACACATACTAATATGTTGTTGGACCACCTTTAGCTTTGATGACAGCACACATTCACTGTGGCATTGTTTCCATAAGCTTCTGCAATGTCACAAGATTTACTTCCATCCAGTGTTACATCAATTTTTCACCAAGATCTTGTATTGATGATGGGAGAGTCTGACAGTTGCACAAAGTCTTCTCCAGAACATCCCAAAGATTCTCAATGGGGTTAAGAACAACAGAAGCAGTGGCTGTTTCCACCTTTTGAAATCAAAACCCAAAGCACATCTGTTCAGAATTGAATTTTCTCTCAAAATCCACCAAATATTTTGTTACTGTTCTTGTTGTTTTATTTATTTTGTTGTGAATTTCTACTTTTTATTCCCATTGTTGAATGTCCTTGGGTCTTTTGAAAGGCATTTATAAAATAAAATGTATTATTATTATTATTATTATTATTATTACTACTATTATTATTACTATTATTATTACTATTATTATTATCATTAAGGTCTGAACTCTGTGGTGGCCAATCCATTTGTGAAAAAAATGTGTCATGCTCCCTGAACCACTCTTTCGCTATGAATCCTGGCATTATCATCTTGGAATATGCCCGTGCCATTAGTGAAGAAAAACTCCATTGATGAAATAACCTGGCCATTCAGTATAGAGAGAAGACTGCTAGGTGTTTGGCTGTGATTTTTTTTTGCCATTAATCTCATTCAATTCTCATAGATTTAATCAATCTGTGACTCGGATATTTCAGCAAAAATAACCTAATGGAATAAGAGGTAAAACAAGGAGATAACAAAGGTCAATGTGCTGATTCAGGGATCATAAAAGCTCTAATGAGAAATAAAAACCTTTTATGTTTAACAGTGCATTACTTTCTCTAAGAGCAGGGTGTCCATAAATGTGTGAACTCCTCAAGAAAAGCAGAGGTGAGCAATTACAAACTTGCTGAGTCTGAAGTGTTTCAGTGATGGATCTGTGAAACTCTAGTGGAACGTTTCATTTGCCTCTTTGAAATCTAAAGCAGTGTTGTGAGGCATTAAACAGCCCAGTTTGTATATTCAATTCAACTCACCTTCCCTCTTTGAATTGTCCAGTTACTGTTGTAGAGTGTTAAGATCAGGTAACAATCTGATAACAACTTTCATCTGGCTTCTAGCTTTCATCTAACACTTTACGAACTATGGCACTGAGAGTTATCATATTGTGACAGTCGTACATTTGATTATTCAACAGTCATGTACTCAATACACCTTCACTTTGTAAAACAAAAGGAGACAATACAAAAGAAAAAAATATAATATATTCTTAGACATTCTCCAGCTGGTTACTCTTGTACAACTTTTTAAGGTCTGTTTATATTTACTTTTGAATATGATGATATTCTTCACAACTTTAATTTATCAAAACTATTCCATATGGCTGCATCAGAAATGCAACAGAAATGCACATGTATTTTTTTTTTTTGTTTTTTTGTTGGTTTTTTTTGTACGAGCAACCGGCAGTTTCAACATGTTAATGTATGTATTTATTTTATTTTTGTGTCATGCACTTATAAGTACTCAACCCTCATGGGTTTACAAGACACCATAAACTTCATTGCAGTGATTCACAACAACAAACAAAGCAGTTACACATCTGCCCAAACACTTCCCTGCTCACAAGAAAACAAAACACCTCATGTGTTATACTTGTCCTCTCTTTTAGTAAACAAATTTCACTATTTTAAACATAAGTTCTCCAGTAATGAACTTAACCAGGTCGAAAATTTTAGAAATTTTAGAAACAAAAAATAAATTGTTTGCATGGTCAAGATGACCAACATGATGAATTAACCTAAATGCTCTTTTCTGCAGTGTGCAAATATGTATTACCCCAGACCTCAACACCATACGATAGGTAAGGAGTAATTAAAGAGTGATGTAAAATAATTAATGATTTCTGGTCCAAGAAGGGTCTTGTTTTACATATGATTCCTGTACATCTCGATCACTTGGAGCTCACAAATTTAACCCTGGAGAACCCACAGGATCAAATTCGGTCACTGTTTCTTGCTGCTACCCAAAATGAACAAACATTTAAAAAATGGTCAAATTTAACTTCAAAGGGCCAGAGTGCCACTTCTGGCCCCTGCATAGAGACACCTAGTGAATGAATACTGAACTGACATGAGCCAGAGTGATAGTGACAAACTGGGTGACCACATGCTGTTTTGTTGAGCTGGAAATCTGCCCAAACAAAATCATCTTCTCAGCAAACCATGGGTTGGTAATTTTGTGTATTTTTTTCTTAATCTGTTTAGTACAAGCTATCAGAATGCATAGAAGTAAGTTTCAGGCTCTTTTTGGATAAATTAGTGACTCTGAGTTAGTTCAAAAAACAATGGGCCGAAAATGACCCTTTGGTTCAATCAGTGACTTTGTAGATGAAGAATAGTGACAGTTCTTTATGGCTAAAGCCCTGAAACAAAAAATTTGTGTTATTACTCTTTTTCTTTGGAAAATTATGAACTATGCATTAAATGACTGCTGTAAGTTCACTGAACACCAAAATATCAACTTTTTTCAATTTTAATCATTTTTTCTCTAATTTAGGATTTTGGCCAAAGTGCGTCTGTACATATGAAATACAGTTCTAAAATGCTACAAATAAAGCAAAAAAACATTGATGAATGTAGCTGCGTGTTGACTGATTATTTTCCTACATTTAAAATAGTTTGTATTGACAGTGTTTGTTATTGTGATTCTTTGAAATGATACGCCTAAAGTCCATGGGTCAAATTTGACCCAAATCCTAAATTGCAGAAAAAAAGGTTAAAATTGAAAAAGTTGATATTTTGGTGCTCAGTGAACTTATAGCAGTCACTTAATGCATAGTTCATAATTTTCCAAAGACGAAGAGGGTTCTTGGGTTCTCCAGGGTTAATATGTTGTTTGCAGCTAAGTTTATGGTCAATAAAGACACCAAGCAACCTGGTCTCTCTAAGTTGCTCAATTTCAGTGTTATCAATTCCAACGTGAACACTGGAATTACATTTACGATTACCAAAACGTATTACTTTTGTTTTCTTTACATTTAATGACAATTTATTTTGATCAAACCAAGATTTTAGCTAGATCAATTTGTTATTGGTGACCTCAACCTTTTGTGAGAAAGTAATGTACATTTCTTGTTGTGTTCGGTTTTTCTGCGTCTTTAGTGAAACTTCAAGCAGATAATCCTGAATCAGAGTTTTCTTCTGAAACTTTTATCTTGAAGCTCAAAGGGTAATGGATGGATGGAACCATTTATAATAGGTTCTTAACAGAAACAGGTCATCCATACCCATCCCTGTTCCTGACTTACATAGTCGAGTTCTTCACCTGCTTTTACTCTTGTGTAATTTCAGCTGGATTACCTGGAAGGTCGTCTTGTCCGCTTCTTATTGGTGGGCAAACAGTGTCACCATCCAGTCGGTTGAGGTCGAGTTCTGAGAGGAAAAGAGAAGCATTAACCCAGAGTTTGACAAATACAGTAAATTACAGGCTGCTGAAAATTTCCAAGGACACACACACAAAGAAAACACAAGGTCTTTGAAGTCAGAGTGGATTAACATCACGATGCTCTGTGTGCATTTTTACCGTCAGGCTCTCTCATTACTGCTGTTGTTCACATATTTCCACAATGCAAAGCATGCACAAAGGCTCAGACTGTTCAGATGGTGATTGTGATCCAAATATGTCATCACAAATGGAAACATAATGCTGATAAATATAGCAGCTAATGTTGCACGTCTGCAGCGATACACCATCAGGTTCATTTAACCGTGACAGGTCAAAATGGAAGCAGAGACACTTTCCATGTTGTTTAACTTCGAGATTTATCAGGAGTGAAGTCTGCTTTGAGGAGAACTGTGCGCTGCCATACATCACTCCTCCATTTGACTCCAGCTTCTGTCTTCATTAAAATCTCTTCCTCTGTGTTTGTGGTGTTTCTGCTTTGTTGATCAACTAACGGGCACACAGGCCTTGTTCTGTGTTTCCATCAAACTCAGGGTTTTATTAAAGAGCCTCCAACACCAGCTCCAGGGAGGCGTCAGAGGGGGGCGCTGTCTCTAATTTCCTCCTCTGCAGTTTCACAGGGGGAAAATCCTCATCTGAAAGAACTCCTTGAGAGAGGTTTTGTGACAGCCGGGGGGCCTCCCCAGTCAATAACCTGAGTCAGCTCGTTTAAAGTGAGCAGCACGAACAAAACACATCTGGAAGCTGTTCCAAGATCCCACATAACTGCTGAGAAATGAGATCAAGTGGTGAGACGGTATTTATAATCCTATATTTACAACCACTAAACACTTATCTGCCGGTGCATTCGGGCCTCAAGTTGTTAAAGTTACTGCCTCAGAAAGCCACTCATTAGTGCAATGAGGAGGAGATGAACCACAATTAAGATGTCACATGCAGTTGCATGTGTGCACACTGACAATGAAGCACATTTCAGCGGGCACTCACTGCATTTTTGCTTTATTGTGTCCTCAAACAGCAGCAGAGAAAGGGCTTGTTGTGATTATCAGAGTGGGCATTTAATCTGATTTAATCCCACAACACAGACCCGCACAGTGTGTCTGCTATTTTTGGCCTCTGCTTTCTGAGTCCTAAAACCAACGACTGACTGAGCAGTGGCATAAACCTCCGTGCTCTCGGTTTGTGTTGAGAAGAAAAGCATTTTCACAGTAATGGAGGTGACGGTAATATACAGTGTAGTGGTTTTGTGGTGAGTCACTTGGTTTGCTTTGTCTGTGGGTGACTTACGTCCAAGTGCCGGGGCGCAGAGCAGGGCCAGCAGAGCCAAACAGACAGGAGTGGACGCCGACATCCAGAGATGCAGCGGGCGCTTTCTGTCGAGAAATGATCGAGAAAGTCAGGAGATCATTATGCACTGAATTTTCTTTAAAAGCTTTTTTTGAGTCAACAGAGCTTCAAACTGTGTTAGCCACAGGTTTTAGAGAATATTTGACATGTTTACTATTAACTAGGGCTGGGCAATTAATCAAAAATTAGATTAAATTGCAATATGACTTGCTGCAATTTTCTAATTGCAGATGGTGCAATATTTCTATAACCTCAAATGTGACAGAATATCAGTCAACTTTTTGCAGTTCAGTGTAAATCACTCCTGCTCACTCAAAGTGACAAACTGTTAAAAACTACATTTGCAAAAGCAACAATCCAAGTGGTTCATATGAGGGGAAAAAAAGCAAAGAGTAGCAATGAAAATAGATCAAATTTAGTCTTAAAGGGAACCCCGACTGTAAAGACTAATAGGTATGAATATGCTGAAATGTTTGTCTCAAACTAGAATTTGTTGCTAAAAGACATAACCAATTGGTTTTTCTTAAAAAAAAAAAAAAAGTTTAAAACACAGTTTCTATCCTTCAGGCGCAGCCATTGTTTTACTGCCGCAATGCATTCTGGGTTGATGACGTACATTGGTTGCTTGGTGCCAAGCATCTGGATTTGGCCGTTTCCTCACTACTAGTCGCCGTAAGTCACTAGGTTTGAGGAGGGAAAAAAACATAATAATGCCACATGTGGCTGCTTTTGGGTGCACTTTTCAGTCCAAAGGAAACAAGGAGACTGATGTTAGTCTGCACAGCTTCCCAAAAGACAAGAAAAGAAGGAAGTTGTAGGAAATCACTTGTGGGCATAAACAACTTCCGATGGACCCGCGGCTATGTTCTGGCCACTTCTCCCCAGAAGCATTTGCTGCATTTAGCCGGCCCATGCTGATGAAAGAGCTGACAGGTGTGGGTCATTATAAACGGAGACTAAAGCCAAATGCTGTGCCGACTATTTTCCAACACAAACCCACAAAACTTCCTCTGGAAACCACTGAAGTCCGCTCCAGGACTTATATGATCCTGTATGAGATCGAGCCCGGTGCAACCATATGACATCACTACCCAGACGTTATTGCGGCGTAAACAACAATGGCGGCCTACAGGTGAAAATATTTTTTCAAATTTTATACAAACTAAGATATTTTGAGAGATTTTATTATCGTTCTTATGTAGCTGGTAAAAACACTGATCATTTAGNATGTTAGTCTGCACAGCTTCCCAAAAGACAAGAAAAGAAGGAAGTTGTAGGAAATCACTTGTGGGCATAAACAACTTCCGATGGACCCGCGGCTATGTTCTGGCCACTTCTCCCCAGAAGCATTTGCTGCATTTAGCCGGCCCATGCTGATGAAAGAGCTGACAGGTGTGGGTCATTATAAACGGAGACTAAAGCCAAATGCTGTGCCGACTATTTTCCAACACAAACCCACAAAACTTCCTCTGGAAACCACTGAAGTCCGCTCCAGGACTTATATGATCCTGTATGAGATCGAGCCCGGTGCAACCATATGACATCACTACCCAGACGTTATTGCGGCGTGAACAACAATGGCGGCCTACAGGTGAAAATGTTTTTTCAAATTTTATACAAACTAAGATATTTTGAGAGATTTTATTATCGCTCTTATGTCGCTGGTAAAAACACTGATCATTTAGGAAAATGACGTTCTGGTAGCCAGGGTTCCTTTTAAGAGGCAAAAATTCCAAAAATGCAACAAAAATGAGTAATTACTAAAATTGGGGGGAGACTTGGGAAAAAAAGTCAGAAAGGAGCAAAAAGGGTGAAAAAGTGACTAAAAGGTGGCAATTGGTGAAAATGGCCAAAGGCAACAAAATGGCAAGAAAGTTGGGAGGAAACAAAATTAGTCAGAAAGTAGCAAAAAATGGTCCAAAAGTGGCAAAAAAAAAAAATGAGTGAAAACTGACTAAAATGGGCAAAAAGCAGTCATGTGTAGCAAAAACAAATGTCATTGGTTGTTGTGCCATTATTAATGTCAATATTCATTTCCTTCAATATGTTTGTCTAAAAGCACAGAAGAGGGGTGACTTAGAAATAATTGCATAAAAAAATCACAATTGCAATATGAGGAAAATTAATCGCAATTACATTATTTTTGAAAATCGTTTTGCCCTAATATTAACTCCATTTAATTATCTTTTTTGGGAAAGTAAGTCATGAAATCATGCATGACTGAAGACTTAAATTATATTTTTAAGGTAATAATGGTTATCAGAATCAGAGTTTTTTGAGAAACTGATGTTTTTCTGCTAAGCTAAGTTAGCTGGGGCAGAATAGTCAATGTAGGTCGGTCTGCTCTGGCGTAATGTGAAGAGATAAAAAGGGAACCGTTACGAATAAAGGCTAATGATGTCAATGGATTGAACTGTTTCTTAAAGATTCTCAAGAGAACCGGTTTTGGATACCATCCCCTTTCACGCTTCAAGGACAGCAGCCTGCACTATCTCTATGTTCTGAACTTATCAGTACACATCAAACACTACCTGGCCTAAAAAAAGTCACCACCTGGATTAAACTAAACAAATAGGTCCCAGCCCACTATTGGATAATTACTGCATAGGTGATTATCTTTCAGCTGGAAACAAGTTATTCAACCCCAGCTGATGCTATGAGTAACTTCTAGTTCCTTAAACAACCATGGAGAAAGACACATCCTGTGGTCGTGGAAAAGATGTTAGTCTGTTTAAGAAGGGTCAAATCGTTGGCATCAAGCAGAGAAAACATTTATGGAGCTGGCAGTAACGACTAAAATTAGGTTAAGAACCGTCTAGTTCAGACCAGATTTTATTGTCCCTGGAAGGGAAATTTGTTTTACAGCAGTGGACATAAAAGACTCAATAGATAAAGGACATCGGACAGTGAAACACAAACTGATAAAATACAACCAAGACATAAATACTGTCACTGTTCATTTAAAAAAGTATTGTATAGATGAGTTAAAACAATAAATATAAAGTGCAATTGCGCTGCTTGAAAGTGTAGTCAAGGGTTTAAAGAAGATAAAGAGCATTTATGCACAAGGAACGTAAGAAAATTCATATCTGTTTGTCTTAAGAGAGGATGTTCAGAGCTGGACAAAACAGGCTTTTCTTTCCTAACCTGTATATTCCAGATTTCTAACAATGAAAACTGATGAACACTGATGAATTTGCTGGCTGTACAACATATTATTAAAAACTGGAAGGATGGTGGAAGACATTGTTTTGGGTGTATCAGGGTAAGGAGAGAGGCAGGTGGAGTGATGCACCCATCATGCTAAGTGCCTACTGTACAAGCCTGTGGGGGTAGTGCTATGATCTGGAGTTGCTGCAGTTGCTCAGGTTCAGCAACATTATGTTCTCAAAGAATGAGGTCAGCTTACTACCGGAATATACTGAATGACCATGTTGTTCAACCAATGGATTTTTTCTTCCCTGATGTCTTTTAAGCCATTTTCCTCCCCCCACTTTTTACATTTGACCCTCTGAATCTTCTATCTCCTCGACCTCTTCTTGTAAAGTCATATGGCCGGAGAAACTGAGAGTCCTGGGGATTGTGCGCTCCAGCTTTACTCAATCACCCAGAAGTTTCAGCACTTAGCAGCCTCGTCACAAAGCCATGTTGTGTCAAACGTCGGAGGATGGGATGACACATCACTGAGATAGCCTCGCCGCTGTTTTCAAGGTGATCTCGCATGAGGGTACAAGGATGGAAGCGGCGCTATCTTTGCTCTACACTTTCACTGGCATTAGTAGATTTTACAGCAAATCCATCATCGCACGACTGACAGGGACGACAAAGCGTCTCATTCAAAGGCAGGAACTGCAGCTCTTCAATTCAGGACTAAATGAGAGGTGGTGTTTCTGAGGGTGGAACGTCTGAACTCTCTTTCAGATGTGTGTTCTGTGTGTGTGTGTGTGCACTGTCAGAGAAATGACTAATAGCTGAGGCAGCCGGGTCTCTTAAGAACAAGCACCGGGCTCTAACATTATGCCCTTCACGTTTAAGGAGCATCTACAAATCCTCAGCGGGGTTTTCTGTCTGCCTCTCACGCAAACCCATCAACAGTCCGGAGCGGTGCAGCAACATGTCACTGATGAGATGTGACAGGAGGGGAAGCTTTCTTTATTGAACCCTTTAAAACTTTCCAAACCTGAAGTTATGAGGGAATACGGCAGAATGTGAAACCTGTTATAAATAATGTCATCATTTCTGAAAATGTTGCAAGAAACAAACACCGAAGCAATATGAAGTCATCATATAACTAATGTGGGAAAATTGAATTCAATCTGTTGGCTGTGCTGAATAAAATAGTGGAGGTCAAATGACAATTAGCCTAGCTTGAAGTTTCAATTGATGCCTCATATTTGTCTTTAAAAAACTTGAAATGAGACATTTTTATGACCTTGTCTGGTAAATGTGGCTCAAATCAAGAAAATTAAGACAAATTTGACTAAAAATAAGACAGAATGACTTGCTTTGATTTCAGTTTTTGCAGTGTAGCAGAGAATGTTTCCATTATCATATGTTATATATGTTACACCCTGGCTGCATACACAAGCATGACGTGTACCGCACTGAAGCACACCTCCCTGAAGTGTGCCAGAGTCGAGGAATTGAGATCACAGTTGCTAAATAAGATGAACTTAAGGGTTAAAAGCATAGACTGTAAATAGAATGGACCTTGTGGCTCTGCCTTGTACCGTTGTACAGTTTTGAAGATGTTACTGGAGCCATTGTGCAGCCAGAGTCTGCTCAGTAGGAAATTTGGGTGGAACCAACCAGGTAACAGAAAAGCAAAAACCATAAGTATATTTTCTTTTGAGGGTTTAATCTCCTTTTTTGCTGTTTCCTTAAGTATTTCATACCCCTGTTAAAAACTACACATAAACAGCAGCTGTCATTGTAAAATAAAACTTACAACCTGGTTTTTAACATTGAATAACTTATGAGAAATCAACTCCTTAAAAAAAAGGACTTGAACACAATGCAGTCAAATAACATCTTCATACCACCACAGCGTAATAATGTGACAAACATTTCTACGTGGTGTAATAACTTTTCAAAGTTTTACCACCTCTCTTATGGAATGCATGAGGAGACAGAGATTTTGACCTATACTGCAGCCAGCCACCAGGGGGAGCAGTTTATGTAACTTTTTTTTTCTTCAGATGAGGTAAATTAGGCCTGAAGTTTCTCAGGCTCTTTTTGTTCTTTCTTGTGTCTATTTTTGGATTAGACTCAAGCAGCAACCTCCAGTTAAAAATTATGGTGCAACACAGAAAGGGCAGGCTCTGGAAGTACTGGAAACCACACACACACCAGACCAAAAAAAAAAAGTCATTTTCACTCTGGAATTAAACATCTTCACTACTTGATATAAAGAAAGATCTCTCATCTGAAGAGCAACTTTCTCAAACACACATTTCTATAGGCACACACTGTACTGTGGGTGAATTTTTCTCTAACTCAGCGGATAAGAAATTATGAAGGTCACAAGTTTGTCCAATCAGAAACACTGCTCAGCTGATTGACAGGCTGGTGCCCTATAGCTGTTAGTGTGGAGGCTCAAAGCCCGCCTGTTTTCTAGAATGGCTCCTGTCGACGATTTGCTTCAAAACTCTGTATCAGAAACAGATGGATGATGTCACAGAGACTTCTTCCATTTGTTATAACAAATATGTTTGGACTATCGGTGTCACTAGTCTCCAGCACTGCAGGTTGAACAGTTTGGGGAATCCTTACTTTACGCAAAGTGTGGGTATTTGACTGAGGGTGTTCTAAAATGTCAAAGAGAGATCTGTAATAACTGGGTAGCTCACATTTGTTGACAAGAGGGAAAAATGTTTAATTGATTTCTGAAAGTTGATGACTCTTTGTAAAAATACAGCAAATACTTTTTGGAGACTGAACTGGGAAACCTTACTAACCTGAAACCGGGTGTTCAAAAAACAGAGGAAGATAAAGTCAAACTTTTTACGTAACTGTTACTTTTATTTGTTTAGTTTAAAAGTTTTCCTGGCTTAATCACACAATGAGCTTGTCATTTGTCACACTTGCCCTCCCATTGTTGCTTCTCCTCCTGCAACAGAACAAACACAGCCACCTGCTACTTTTGCAACTTTCTGTGGAGCTGAACCCTCAGGGGTCAGGTTTTTTTTTTTTTTTCTGCAAATAACGACATGAAAGCCACGTGAAGACTGACAGATTATAAAGCTGAAAGCTGTCTTAATGTTGGCTTTGAGCTACAGTTGACACTTTTTGAATTACACTACCTCCATACTGAGATTAAATGCTGTCAAACATGCGTCTAAATCACATTTACCGAAAGTCTGAAAGTGTGTAATTTACATCCTGTGTGATTAAAGGTCCTGTCTCTGCTTTCAGAGATGGAATACTTCCACACATCAAAGCTGAAGAGGGAAAATAAAAGTTTTCACTTTATGTTCCAGTAAACTGTTTTTCATGACATCAATCAGTGGAGTCAATTAGTAAATGACATTACCTTTAACTTAAGCCATTCATGAAAACTTAATGGGACTTTCCCCGTAATGCCACCCATCGTGATGTTCCTCTGATGCTCCAGTCTGAGCCAATGATTTAGCTCTCTCATTTATCTCACTTACTCAGAAATTAATTATTTTGGATGTTTGGCAGGGAACACATATTCTAAAAGAGGGCCCTCTTGAAGAGCCTGCGAAAATACCCACAGATACTCAGTGACAACAAAGTAGCGTCATAACCAATACATTTATCTGACACCCTCTTTTCTGTTTGAAGCACTTATTTTCTGTAGCATAAACACAAATAATGTTCTGAAGCCCATTTATGCCAGTTAAAAATGTAAAAATTTAAAACTGACTTTGCTTGGATGTTTTTTGTCCATATTATGTCAAAATTTTGGGATTAAAAAAGTGAAATAAATGAAATAAAAGGTCAAAATTTTGTCGTTTACCTCAAAGCTTAAATTTTTTTATCTCACAATTTTTACTCATTGTAATATTTTGACCTTTTTTTTCCTTAGAATTTTTACTCAATCTCAAAATTTTGACTATTTATCTTATAATTTTAACTTTGTATTCTCAAAATTTCAACCTTACTGTCTTGCAATTTCTACACTTAAGTCTCAAACCATTGGCTTTATTATCTTGAGATTTTGACTTTTCATCCTAAGATTTTGACTAATTATGTCAAAATGTTGACTTTTACCTCAAAGGTTTTGTTTTTTTATCTCAAACTTTGGACTTATAATTTCCAAATATATTTACCCAACCTCTAAATTTTGACTTGGTTAACTTACAATTTGACTTTCTATCAAAAAAAGATGGACCAAATATCTTAAAAATGTCCCTTTTACTTCATACTTTGCCTCTGTATCTCATAACTTAAACTTTATCAGATCAAAGTTTCAACTTTTTCTTACAATTTTGACTTTTGATCACGTTAATTTAACCGTACCAGCTCAAATTTCAGCTTTATTATCTGCTTTTTGAGTTTTCATCTAAAATCCTTGACCTGATAGTTTCTGCCTTTTACCTCAAATTATGACTCTCATCTCAAAGTATGACTTTAATCTCAAAATTACGTCTCATACCTCAGAATACTGACTTTGTTCTCGAAAATTTTGACTGTATTTTCTCAAATTATTTACTTTCATTTCAAAACTTTTTACTTTTATCTCAAAGTATTGTCTCTATCATCCTGCAGTTTTGACTTTTTATCCAAAGATTTCAACGTATTATCTCAAAATTTTGACTTTTACCTCAAAAGTTTTATTTTTCACCTCAAAATTAGGACTTATGATTTCAAGTATCTTTACCCAAGCTTACAATTTTGACTTGATTTAACTACAGTTTGCCTTTTTCTTAAAAAGATTGACTTAACATTGAAAAAAAATTGCCTCTTACTTCATACTTTGAGTTTTTATAGCATGACTTAAAGTTTATTAGATGAAAGTTTCAGCTATTTCTTGCTTTTTTGACTTTTAATCTTACATATTCTACCTCACATCTCAAGTTTATGCCTTTTATCTTGAAGTTTGACTTTAATCTCAAAATTTTGTCCTTTACCTCAAAATATTGACCTTGTCCTCATAACTTTAACTGCATTTCCTCTTGAGTCATTATCTCAAAATTTTGACTTTTTCCATCTCATAACTTTGACTTAATATGGGCAAAAAAAAAGAACCTCACAAGAAAGCCAAGTTTTCATTTCTATTTGTCCAACTGGCAGAAAATGCAGAACTTAACCAACAGTACACAGAGCCTCTGGCTCCACTGTGAACAACTACAACAATAAGAGGGGTTCTATTATATCTGCAGTTTGTCTATAAAAGTGCATTTGTACCCCAGAACCTTTAGCCTTAGAGCACAGTACAAGCAGCAGTCAGAACATGTTTTCATTTATACTCAACGCCTTGACAGGTTGGTAAATCAGAATAATGCCAGTAGGCCAGTGCAGAGCTTTGTTATAAATATCAATGGAATGTAGAACCAAAAACCAAGGACATGTCCTGGCAAAAGAGCTGCAAAAAAATGAAAACAAAGCAGTAATATTGTCTTTTTTTTTTAGAAGAAGAAATGGTCGTATTATTCTTGATATGTGCCACATTGACCTGACAAATCCAGAAAAATGTCTTATTTCAAGTTATTTAAAGATAAAAATGAGGTCTTGTAACAAGTTAAAAAAAAATCTGCCAATGGAATAAGAAAAAAGGTTCTTGTACCAGACATCTTTCTAATTTCCAGAAACTCAACAAGCAAGTTTTTCTTATCCCAATGGCAGATTTTTTTGACTTGTTATAAGCAATTTCAACCTAATATTTATCTTTAGACAACTTAAAATCAGACATTGTTCTGGACTTGTCAGTTGAATGTGGCTCATATCAAGAATAAGGACTTTGAGCACCAAGTTTGAGGAAGTGGTGTGAAATCTTACAGTAGATACTGCTGTAAGTTTATTATATTTGTCCAGGTTTTTCCTACATGTAAAACAGAAACAAAGATCTTACAAATCCAATCTTTATTTTGTGTCCCTTTTCCCTTGCTTTAAATGTTACACAATGTGTTTTAAATGCCAAAACCAAGGCCCAAAGGTTCTCTTTTATGAAAGCTAATGACAAATCCCTGCAAATGAGACAATGTAGATGTTTCTTTTCCTCTGTATGAAGATTTAAATGAGATTTTCAGGGCACATTCACTCTGAAATTGGTATCCATTGTTGTGGAAATGAAACAAAAAGCTCAAAGACAAACGATACTAATGAGTAGACCTGACAGAATTTCAACATGAGGTTTCTACCTTGTCACGCCTGTGGAGCCGTGGAAAGCCATATTTCAATCTGGACGAGTCACAGCGAGGATCGAAGTTTCAGGACAGAAGGAGCCTCAGAGATGAAATTCCCCCGTGAAGTCGGTCCTACCTGCTCATGTTGAGGACTGACGTGGAGAAACGGCTCAGGGGATGCTCAAGCATTTTCTGGAGACACATAAAAGTTTGTTCAATGAGCTCCTATTGGACAGGAGTAGTTAAGGAGGTGGTGGCTACATTTTATTACCGACACTTAAAAAGATGCAGAAGCCTCCGTGCCCCCCCCCCCCCCCTTTACAGTGCCTCCTAATGGCATGTATGCCTGTGTGTAATTCTCTCAATAATTATTGTTGGGATGTCAAAGAAACAGCAAGTAAGTGCTGAAATGTGGGCTTCATAATCAGGTGTAGTCATCAGTGTGGCTGACAGATGCATGTTGGCCTGTTGTGTTGACATGGAGGAAGCCTTGTTATTACCCACAAGGCCTCAGGGAGACCTGCTGTTTATGCATCCTGCGTGTTATGTAATTGATTCTGCGGTGTTTGATCTGTCATTTTTGTTGCACTTGAGACGATGTGTGAGATGAGGAACAGATGGAAGGGGCACATTTGTTGCAGGTATATAATATTACCTCAGATGACATTAAAATACTGGATTGATCTGACCATCTCTGTGCACTCAGGAGCAGTTTGATATTTAGATGATTTCTTGTGTTTGGTCATTTGGATGGAATAGGAAACAGTTTCTCTGATAGTTCTTGAAGTAAATGACATTTGTACGGTGGCCCTGAAGTGCAAAATACAACAGCAAATCAGACAACAAAGCAACAGATCAGAGACCACAATGACAAAAAAGGAAAACACAACAGTAAAAAGGAAAACACAACAGCATAAAGGAGAATAAAGCAGCAAAAAAGAAAAAAAAAACAGCAAAAACAAAAACACAACAGCAAATAGAAAACACAACAGCAAATAGAAAACATCAAATCAGAAAACACAACTTCACATCAGAAAATACAACAGCAAATCAGAAAACACAATGGCAAAAAGGAAGCACAACGGCAAAATGGAAAACACAAAAGCAAATCAGAAAAAAAACTGCAAAAAAGAAATCACATCACAAAGGAAACCCGAGAGCAAATAAAAAACACATCAGGAAAGGAAAATTACAACTGCAAGTCAGAGAACACAACGGCAAAAAGATAAAAAGACGGTAAAAACTGCAACCACAAAGAGAAAATACAACAGCATAAAGAAAAATCCAACAGTAAAAAGGAAAACACAACAGCGAAACACAAGACAAAAAAGGTAAAAACACAAAAGGAAAAAGGAAAAGAAACTGCAAAAAAAACCCCCAAAAAAACCACAACAGCACAAATGAAAACACAACGAAAAAAAAGGATAATACAACAGCATAAAGGAAAACATAATGGAAAAAAAGGAAAACACAATGAAAAACAAGGAAAACACAACGAAAAAAAGAAAAACCTAACAGCTAAAAGGAAAACACACAACAGTAAAAAGGAAAACACACAACAGTAAAAAGGAAAACACAACAGCTAAAAGGAAAACACACAACAGCTAAAAGGAAAACACACAACAGCAAAAAGGAAAACACAAAAGTTAAAAGGAAAACACACAACAGTTAAAAGGAAAACACAAAAGTTAAAAGGAAAACACAAGGACAAAAACCAAAACACAATGGCAAATCAGAAAGCATAACAGCAAACCAGAAAACACACCAACAGAAAGGAGAACACAACAACATTAACTAAATTGCTTGTACTCTCAGGTGGCATAAAACGTCACTGATTGGACAATGATTGACAGCAAGGAAGCAGAAGTCACATCTTTTATGAGGAGCTCAATCGTCCAAACATGGATTAATTACAGTTCAGAGTATGTGTTTTCAGCCCAACCACTGAGTAAGTTCACAAAATGATGGTTTCCTTCTGCATTCCTTGCTGTCAATCATAGACCATCAGTCCAATCAGCGGAGTTTTTTACCAACCAAGAGAAACTTCCTTATCCGTTTTCCTTCTTGCTGTTGTGTTGTCTGATTTGCCGTTGTATTTTTCCCTTTTTTTTGTTGTGTTTTCCAATTTGCCAATGTGTTTTGCACTTAAGGGCCACCATACGTTTGTGTTTGAAAGTCATGAATATTCTACTAAGTTTTGCCACAGCTGCTTTAAAGGAAAGGCACGTGTGGTTGAAAAAAAGAGATAACCACTGCTCTCAGGAAGCATAATGACCACCTTCACCATGTTGCTCTCCACAGAAGGAGCTGTTTTCCTGCGTGTGCACATCGCATTATTGGTGTATCGATCCTGGCAATTGCTACCCTGCTAAATAAAACGGTATTCCACTTCAGTTACTCTACAGTCAACAGATACTTTACAATTTACTGCCTCCACCAATACAAAGGTAAAGGATTAAGTTTGTGTTCCTGGATCATATTGCATGAATGGATTGCTGGTGTGAGAGAGCTGAAAGGAGAACCTGATCCAATGACTGGACCTCCTCAGAGATCTGGCACACAGATCATGTGTCCAGGCTGGATAATTGAGAGCTCATGCTCTCTCTAAGGGAGCAGAGGGGAAAGAGAAAACAATTTGTGATTATCCATCCATGAGGCAGGCCACATGACCGGCACACTTGTGACCTGGAGTCAAATACACTGAAGCCTTTCAGTCAGAGTCCAGCCTGACACTGTGGTCACATCAAATCCACAGAACAGGAGTGAAACAGTGATGATCACACAACTCTAGCTATATTTTGGGATCTGTTTGATATCCAAGTGACAACTTAGAGTGACAGCTGTGCAACAAGTCAGTTTTGATCCAATAAAAGCTCTGCAGTGTCTAACCTGGTCTGGTTGCATGGTACTTGGGACATAATTCAAATATAAATGCAATAAGGAATTTACATTTACATTTCAAAGTTAAATGCACATTATTAGGGGGCCAAAAGTAGCTGGGGCACAGTAGTTGACAAAAGGTCTGGCTGCTCATGTATAATTTAAAGAATCAACAAGAGAATGGTTAGCATAAAGGCGAATGATTGCAAATTTTCAACCGGAATGGACTATCAGTACCCATCTGTAAGTGCATGAAGCCGTTAGGAGAAAGTCTTATAAAGCAGAATACCCCTCTTTAAACAAGAGTTCTTGGCTTAAACATGTTTTTATTGTTTGTTTTTTTTTTTTTTTACATAAAACTGACCAATTGAAGCTTAACTTTGTTGGAACTCGTCCACAGAAAACCCTAGTTTGTTTTTTGTGTCTTCCAGTTGGATAGAGCACATGTAAGGGTCAATGACAAAAAGAGGGTCCAAAAACGTATTTTTAAAAAGTTCTTTGAAAGTGGATAAAAACACATTTCTGAGAGAAGAATTATGTTTTCTAACAGATTTTAGTAGTTGAACAACATTTCAAAGTTTTGAGGTTCATTATTTTTTAGTATTTTTAATTTGAGCACCCAAAAATGTCAGGTGGTGCAACCAAATATATGAAAATATATTTATATGTTCCTGTTATTTTTTCTGAGTGAAATTATCGGCAAGTATCTCTCAAGTGTCTGTAGTGACTCATACATTTTCATTTTGTGTGTTTCATTTCTTTTATTTGTGAATAAGATAAATAATTTGATGTTAAAATAACATTTCACATTATTACATTGGTTGTACCACCTGACATGGAAATTGTTCCAGTCACCAATGAAGTGAAAGAACCTTTTTTATCTGTATTTCAGAGAAATCTACAAACTTTTCCACTTGGTCACAAATGTCATTTGGGCTCCTCTGGCTGATGCAGTTTCCTGTTTCCTGTTTTATTCTCTTCACTTTAAAATAAAAGTCTAATGTTACGGTTGCACCACCCTGACATTTGACAAGGTGAAAATTACGGAACAAAAGTTTTTTTAATTTCTCAACAGCTTTAAAATTCTTTTTATTTGCAAAGAATGTTTTATTTAAAAAAGTTCAAGCATAAAATAATGCCACTGTATTTTTAATTTCAATTTACAATAACTGACATTCAATTTTTAGAGTTTAATTACTGTGGATACTTGTCAGGACGGTTGCACCACCTGACATTTTGGGGGTTTGAGGTACCAAAACACAAAAAAACATGTTATATTTTAATAGTTTAAAGATGTGTTCAAATAACACAGGTTTCATAGAATAAAGAAATACATGTGATGAAATACTCAATTCATGATGGAAGGAAATATTGCACTCGGACACAAAAAAAGGGACGTCACGTCATTGACCCGTAAACAGGAAGTGTCAGTTCCTGTAGGTGGGGGTTGGTTGGTTGTTAAACCATGGGTTGGTCTTTGCTGTCTGTGATTTTTTCAGACTTTATAACTCCTTTTCTTTTTGACTGTGTCACATTTCTCACCTTCATCGTAAGCTGGGTTTAGAATTCAGTGCGTCTCTTATTGCCCAAACATTCCTCTCCTTAATCAAAAAGCAGAGTGAACAGGGTGTACCTGCCACTACTGACATTATCCTCTGAGCCAAAATCATTTAATTTTGTTAAGGCACTGTGTGAAAATTGTTGTGCCCTTGCGATGTGACCTTGCAAAGATTTTTGACAGTTTTTTCGTCTTCATCTCCACAGAGTACTGTATATGGTCGTCTGGGCTCTGACAGCCATCTGAAAAAGAAAAAAAATCAATAGTGCTCCTCTCTTAATCAAGAGTGCTTGGATTTTATGGCAGAGTGCCACGAAAAAAAGAAGAAGCTGCAATTGACTTTGGGTTTTGAAAAAGAAGGTGAACATTTGTGCATCAGAGAGGCAGAGAACTAAATGAAACTGATGGGAAAACTCATTTCCTGTTGTTGACAGCTGTTAAACATACAGTAACCAAGGACTCCAGCTTATGGACATTTTTATTCATGTGTAGTTGCATAATCCTCCCCTCCCCCTTATTTGACAAGAGCTTATTCTGTTTAAACAGGACAGATGGCATTTTAATTGCAGTACCTGACTGCCAGTGCCAGGAACAAATGAGACATCCACAGTAACTGGTTGTCTTTCATACTTTGCTGATATTCTGAGAATAAAATCCATGATACAGTGAAAAACAAATATTACATTTATTCCCTGAGCCTTGGTTTAAGTTTTGCTCCCATGAGGAACAGGCTGCAATGATGCAAATGCTTTTAATGACTCATTTCACTTTGTCACATCAATAAAACATACGACTGCATCTTTGATTATCAGAACATTTTTTTCTGGATTCAAATTCCCTGTCTGAGTGTGAGTGGTCTGGAATATCATGCACTCTGCACTGCATCTCTTCCAGCAGCAGGTAGCTTTTAAATGCTGGGATAAACTCACTGTAATATGCTTTTCCTGTCTAAGAGACATATAGACTTAGCAACGGGCTGGTGGGAACAGTCATATATAAATACATCCCTAATGAGCTGGTGAAAAAAAAGAAAACAGAGCAGAATAGCAGACTAATGGCTGCAAAGCGATAGATGGCTTTCCTGGTGCCGGTGTATTTATACAGAACCAATGCAGCACACAAAACAATCCAGTGAACCTGTTAGGGAGGAGGTGTTTTTCTCTTTTAGTCTACATTCTGTCCCTCCTGGTGCCCAGTGGTACCTTACATGTTTTACAACTGTATAAAAATCTTATCTTTTCTCTTGCTGGTGTTTTAAAAACCTCTGTGTGGATCACTTTGTTTGGCTGTAGTGATGTGTCGTTAGTGAACGATTTGTTAAAAATGAACAAATCATCTGGGTGAATGAACTGAACTGAATCACTTACGAGAAAAGGTTAGTTCATTTATGAACTGCAGTTGCACCCCCCCTCTCCTGTTTATCACTCTTGACCGTTGGAGTCCTCCTTTAAGTTTCTTCAAAATAGTCACCCTTTGCTCTGATTACTGCTTTGTTCACTCTTTGCATTATTTGGATGAGCTTCAAGAGGTCGTCACCTGAAATGGTTTTCTCTTCACAGCTGTGTCTTATCAGGGTTAATTAGTGGAATTTCAGGCTTTATCAATGGGGTTGGGACCATCAGTTGTGTTGAGCAGAAGTCAGGTTAATAAACAGCCAACAGCCCTATTGGACAACTGTTAAAATTCATATTATGGCAAGAACCAATCAGCTGACTAAAGAAAAACGAGTGGCCAACATTACTTTAAGACATGAAGGTCAACCAGTCTGGAGAATTGCAAAAACTTTAATGAGAATGAGAAGATGGGTCCAAACTTTTGGCCTGTTATGTATGTAGAGGTTGGAAAAGTTGCTGTTGTTTGGTCTGAACATCCAGCATTGTTTGTTTATGTCCATGTTAAAAACATTGAAGGGCTTCCATCTTTGAAGGGCCCTTCTTTTAAATGAAAATGGAAAAAACCACAATATTTTACATTAGCCCATCTTTACAAGGAATAATGGTTATCCAGTTACTTTAAAATGATAGTGATAAAGTCAAGAAGTGGCAGCCTACTTAAGACTCAGACCACAATCAAAAATCTTTTGTGTTGAACACCTCAAGAAGAGCAGTGTCAGCAGTGTGTAATTTTTATCTCCTGTTCAATGGTGTGCAGAGATTTTTTCAAGGGCAGGGGCAAAAGGGAAAAAAAAGAGCACATGCAGCACATTCTTGCCACAAAAGACAGCACAAAGTTCTGTGTGTTTTTGAGGGCAGGTTATCACGTTTTAACTAGTCAAAGGGGGCAGTTCAATGCTTTAACAAACCAGTTTCACACACGGCTTCTTTGGCCAGGGCCAGTGACATCATCAGGGTGGAGCTTTACTCTCTGACGCTGGTGTCAGAGAGGAGGATGCTGACAAAGCTACGAAGCATCTTAGACAAAGTCCAGCATCCACTCCACAGTGTTCTGGTCAATCATTACTTTCAGAGCTAGACTGATCCTCCCATGATGCACCACTGAATGACACAGGAGGCCTGATGGCTACAGGCAGAAATGACCTCCTTGGTCCATCAGGCTTCACAACTCATTCCTTTAAAATCACAAACCTTGGACTTTCAACCTGATCAGAACTGGTTACTCAGTGCAATGTCTCTTCAAAACTAAATCCAAGCGTAATACAATCTTGTGTTATAATCTTGTACCACAACTCATTTTGTCACACTAATTATGTAAATTTGGCTATAATTTGTGCATATCCTCTTTTGTTTGGTACTAGCTGCTTATTTTATGGCTTACTTTAGTACTTGCATATTGGATATCTGACTTATTGCCTCTTATGTCATTGTTTATTGTATTTTATGTCTTTTTTATTATCCTATTTTAGTGTCATACCACTGCATGTGTAATGAGCAACTAGTAACACCAAATTCTCTCCTGGGGATGAATAAAGTATGTGTTTTGATTCTGATTCTGATACTGTCTTGGCTTACAAATGGGCACTTGGCGCATGGTTTGGTTCCAAAGAGATCACTAAAGCCTTCTGTTTGGCTCCTTAGACAGCCCTTTAGCATACGTCTTGACCCCCAAGACCCCAAGAGGGTAGTGTTTTGCCAACTAGTAAGGCACTTTAGCACAAACTTTGGCTTCCAAGTGGGCACTGGAGCATGAGTTTGGGCTCTCTAAGGGGGTACTTTTTAAAGTTTTAACCAACAAAAGGCAGTAGTTTTGTGTGTTATGCCAAACAGGAAGGCACTTTAGCGTGCATTTGGGCACTTGGGCAATCTTTTAGCTTCCATGAGGCCTGGTGTGTGTTTTGGCTCCCAAGAGGGCATTTTGGTATTTGTTTTGGATCCCAAGGGCGCACTTTACCACCTATTTAATGTAATTTTGTCCCTCTGAAACATGTGCAATGACAAATAAAGTATCTTGTGTCTTGTAGTTTTGCTCCCAAGAGAGCACTTAAGTACTTGTTTTGGTTCCCATGAGTGCACTCCCAAGAGAGCACTTTAGGAGGCATTTTGCAGCCTCAGCTAATACCTTAAAGCCTTTCAAAACAATGAAAAGACAACAGTTTATCTCCTTGGTCATAGTCTTGTTTGCTTTTCGGGTTCAAGCAGAGACCAATCAACCAGTTAATCAATTTTTATTTACAAAGCACAAATTTCTAATGCTATCTTTGTAGGCTTTTTGATAACAGGTCTGCTAACATTTTATCATTAGCAGAGACGTAATATAAAGACAAGATAAGAAGTCAGAGCTCATCTTAACCCCCATGAGTATAGTAGAGACCTTTACACAGTGTTGTGTAAAGTACTTGAAAGCAATACTTGAGTGGGAGTACAAGTGTCTTACCAGAAAATGACTTTGAGAGAAGTTGAAGTCACCTTTTAGAATATTACTTGAGTAAAAGTCTTAAAGTCCCTGATATTTAGTGCACTTAAGTATCAAAAATAATTTGTCTGTATCGCTGGTTACTTTTTACTTTCAAGTGTGTATATTTGGATTTTCATGCATACTTGAAACAATAACTTGTCCCATTTTCATCCTTATATCATTTAAGACACTTGAATCATCCTTATCCTTTTTTTCTCATTCTTCCATAGTTTTAAGTTGAACTTGGTTGTCCATCTAAAAACAAGACGTTTCTTGAGCTTTTTGAATTTCTGAATTCCCTGTTTTCAGCTATTAATTTGTTTTATTTTATTCATCTATTAATTTTACATCTTGCTGATCTATGTTATTCTCTATATGTGTATGTGCCTAAATGAACCTTTACATAAGGGAATGTATTATATGTTTAAGCAACTAAGTGGACTTGGGTGTGAAGGTGGTGGTGCAGATGGATTTTTTTTGTCTGTTTTTATTTGTTACTGTCATTGTTCGCTGTGTTTTGTGTTTTTTTGTGTTTGTGGGACCCCCTTGATAACAAGATGCTGCATCTCAAGGGGCTTTCCCTAATAAATTCAAATTCAAATATCCTAATATAAAATGTACTTAAGTTTCAGAAGTAAAAGCATTTTTCAAAAATTTAGCACTCAGATGTTTTTGCCTCAAGAATTTATTGTGGCTTCCTTACTGTAAAATCACGAAATCCAGGTCCAGGAGAAAGACGCTCTAACCTTTTCAACATTGAAAATCTAATTTCTGCCATCATCAATGGTGATCAGCTTTCTCTCTCTCTCTCTTTTTCAACCTCCCTGTGTTACATGGACAAACTGCACATGTCTTTCAACTGGCATGAAGTTATTTACTGAAACTGAAAAGGAGTGTTGTATAGTAACAAAGTAAAAATACTTCGTTACTTTACTTAAGTAGAATTTATTATATTTGTACTTTACTTTATTACTTCTATTTCTGACGACTTTTACTTTACTTCACTACATTTCCCCCCCCCCAAAAAATCAACACTTTTTCTCTGTTACATTTACCTGAGCATCCTCGTTACTGGTTACAAAATAAGAACGTGATAGCCAATGGACAATCTTTGGGATATTTGTCCTTCTCATCAGACAGATTGGAATCACTGTAGTCCTTCCCAACCTTGTGTAAGCTGTCTCTGAAGCTAAACACACCTTTGGACTGAGTTTTCGCCATTTTGAGAACTAACTTCCTTTTAGGTTGAACAAAAAGTTTTCAGGGTTCGGTAATGACTGGACGGACAGTTCATATGCTGTCACACTGCAGTCATGTTCAACTTCAACCAATCAGGTTTTTGTTTGTTTGCATCACCTTAGAGCTCCAAGAGTTTATTAGAATTTATCTTATATGCACGTGGGCATGAATGTTGGTCGACATGCATGTATGTGGGTCTGTTAGGACATGTTTGTGTGTATTGTTGTATATGGTTGGGTTTATGTAAAGATGTATTGGAGCTCCTTTATTTTGAGTGTTTAAGTTTCTTGTGACACTTTGCGAATAAACAAAACTTAAAAACTAAATTAAACAGGAATAAAGGAAATGTTCAACTCAAATTTCTGATTGCATTTTATTTACAGTACTTTTTACTTTTGATACTTAAGTACGGTAAATACTCGCTACTTTTTTAAAAACTTTTACTCAAGTAATATTGTAGCAGGCGACTTTCGCTTTTACTTGAGTAATTTTCCAGCAATGTACTTTTACTTTTACTCATGTATGGCTTTTGGGTACTTTATACAACTCTGTCTTTAAGTTGTTTTTCAAAGTTGTGAGAATTTAGTTTCATTCTTTATCTTTTTTTTTTTACATGACTTTATCTTCTACCCAAATCATTTTCTGCTAAGACACTTATTGCTTTCAGGTACTTGATACAGACTGGTTATCAGCAGAGCCTGCAGCAGGTGCTTCCATGATGCACTTGGTGGTTGATATGGCAAACAGGCGAAATGTCACCAACTCAAATTTCTTCCAATTTCATTTTGAAGTAACAGGTAATGAAAACGACTTGTGGAAATGCAGTGGAGTAAAAGTAAAAAATATCAGGAATATAAATAAGTACATTTACATTACATCACTGCCTTTACAGCATATAGTCAGTTACAGTAGTGGGAACAAACTTCCTTTAACAGACAGAAGTGTAGGATGTGACTGAGACAAAGGTGAACTCCATTCATCCATCCATCAGTGTGTTTCATCACAGTCACGTGACACTATTTCTATTGCATCACTTTTTTGTTCTCATCACTCTCATCCTTTTGTTTCTCATCATAATAATATGTGACTGCACGGTTCACTTCAGCTTTTAGGGGGCAGGGTCTGACGTCAGCTCGCACGCTGGACGCACATACTACAGTGCAGCAGCAGGACACACACACGCATACACACATACACACACATACACATGGACACACAGTGGCAGGCTGATGGATATAATTAATATTCCCTCTATGAAAGTGACCACTGTCTTTCTGTATTGTCCGCAAAACGCGGGGCGGACCCTGCGGGGATGAAAACAAAGCCAGATTCCGCGACAGACGCTGCCGCACTTTCCCAAATTGAAATCCCCGTCAGGAGAGAGAGTGTGTGTGTGTGTGAGAGAGAGAGAGGTAGAGAGGGAATAGAGAGAGAGAGAGAGAGAGAGAGAGTGAGACAGTGAAGGGGGGACTGCAGAACATACAGGGTCTGGATGAATAACCATGGCAACAGCAGCAGCAGCCGGAGAAGCGCTGATATAAACATTACGCGTTAGTGAGAAGAGACGCCTGGACCAGAAGCCTCTGCGGATATTATTCTTCATCCGTGCTAAGGTGAGACTCTTTTATTCCTGTGCGTGGCATCCTGACTTTGCGTTAGTGGGATGCTTGATGCGTGGAAGATGAGAGGATGAAGCTGTGTTTAATCCAGCAGAGGTGCAGACTACAGACTACAGCTAAGCGGTGGAGCGATGTCAGACTGGATGGTTTTACAGGAAACGCTGAGAAAACCGGCAAATTCATTCATACAGCACAGCCTGGTGCTGTGGAGCAGCTGAGGGTCTTTGTCTGACATTAGCAGTCACTGGGCATTTGTCCTTGTGCAGAGAGAGGGAAGCAAACACTAATAACAAGTTCATAAAGACGCATGGAGTGATAAGCTTTCAAAATAAGGTGATGTTTTTGGAGAAATATGAATGAAGTCATTGCTACACAGTGCAGTGTGTGCTTTTCATGGAGTCGGAAACAGTCCTGCAACAAGAACAAAGCTCCTACTTTGCCAAATAATAAAAATGTTTGTTTCCCAAGAGGCTGCAAGAGCGATAAAAATAGAAGTTAACAATAATACAAGGTTAACTAGATTACAGTTAATCAGATTGTTCATCCTCTGCTGCAGCACGAGTTCAGGCCCTCATGTGACTGGTGTAAACATCTCATTCAGCAAACCACAAGACTGCTGTTCCAGAGCTGTAAACATGCACCTAGCTCCCACCAACCCTCCAGCAGCTCGGGCTCTCCATCAACTCTTCTGTGTGCATCACTTCCACTCCAAACTTCAGGATATTCACTCTAACAGCTCTCAAAATCTTTGCTGAAAGACCTCACAGTCACAAATATAGAATTTCCCAGCCTCTGACTTAATCTACTTTTTTGTGCAGAAGTGCTCTGATCAAAAGAATCTCATTTTCAGATATCAAGGACCCCCATCACATCCTCTCAAAGTCACACTCCAGTTCGTTTAGCGTGAGAACTCGGGGCCACTCAGTCCCCTCTCTCTCTCTCTTTCTGCATTTGCAGGGATTTGGTATTGTAATTTCAACAACGGAGAGCGTGATTCGGCTCTATGCAAGGTTTTAGCAAATGCCAGATTATGGCATCACATGACTGCTGGCTCAGTCTTTCCTGTTAAAGCATTCTTTCATATCTAGTGTGTCAATGCATTGGACTTAAAATCAGTCACAGTACAGAGGAATGTGGTCGTCTTACTGATTTTACAGACACTTAAATAACATTTTCTTAAAACCTGAGGTAGGAAACAGTCAGTATTTGTTGTATTTATTCTTTTCCAGGTGCTGTGACTTATCAGTCCTTTGTCCTCTCTCCCTGTTGGTGACGTTCCTTTGTCTGTTTTGGTGTTCTGTCGAGGGAGTTGAATATTAATGAATAGAATAATGGCTGAGATTAATTTCCATCCCTTTGAGCGGTGCATACACACACACACACACACACACACACAGCTTTCAGTCATGGTACAAAATGACTCTGTGTTATATTCACACCTTTTGTGGATCAGCAAAATCTGCACATTGCACATTCAGTCCCTGTGATCATATTGCCTCCTCATCCTCTACTAAATGACTTGGAAGATGTCAGTCAGCATTCCCACCTGAGCTGACACCAACAGAAAAAGCTGGAGAAGTATCTGGCATCAGGGCAGCCAGGAGTTTGAGTTTTTTGCTCTTGCGGTTGAGGAATTACTGTTGTTACAAAGTGCAGACCTCCGGCAAGGCCAGCATGTGCGGTGGCCTGCGTCAAAGCGTAATAAGACAGCAGATGGCTGTTCTGTAATGATCAGTGCTTAATGGTACTCAGTAAGTTGCAAATTAGGGAGGGATAGTTTGTAGAAGTGCACAAGCAGCAGTGATAAGCATCAGCTTGGCTGCAGGTTCTGTAGATCCGTGCTAGGAGAGCAGCACTGTGGAGCAAACAAGGCACAGAAATTAAGGGGCTGTACAATATCACAGACAAATACAGATGCTAAAGAAGCTGATGTGTTAGAGGTCTCATGTTTGGGTTTCCACTGAATGAGTCCTCATCATGAAATGGGTTTAACCAGTGGTGTGCACAGAGGGGGGACAGAAAGGGCCTAACTGTTGGAAAGTGCCCTCTTACACTGCAAAAACTGGAATCTAAGCAAGTCATTATGTCTTATTTTTAGTAAAATTTGTCTCACTATTCTTGATTTGAGCCACATTTCCAAGACAAGGTCATAAAAATGTCTCATTTCAAGTTTTTTAAAGACAAAAATGAGGCATCAATTGCTTGTAACAAGTAAAAAAAAATCTGCCAAGATAAAAGAGAGAAGATAAAAGATTCTTGTTTTAAGACATCTTTCTAATTTCAAGAAACTTCCCGGGCTAATTCGTCTTATCCCATTGGCAGATTTTTTTGACTTGTTACAAGCAATTTACGCCTAATTTCTGTCTTACAAAACTTGAAGTAAGACATTTTTATGACCTGGTCTGGTGAATGTGGCTCAAATTAAGAACAATAAGAAAATTTTTTACTACAAATAAGACATAATGACTTGCTTAGATTTCCGTTTTTGCAGTGTTGGGAACCAAAACATGTGCTCAGTATGCTTAAGTGCCCTCTTGGGTGCCAAAACATGGGCTCAAGTCCCCTCGTGGGAACCATGACATGGAATAAAGTGCCCTCTTGGGAGCCAAGACACACTTTGTATGCTAGATGATGGGAGCCAAAACAGATGCAATATGCTGTCTATTGTTCTTCTGGGGGGCAAAACATGTGCTACGTATGCTGATGTGCCTTTCTGGGTGCTTAAACCTGAACCAGAGTGCCTCTTTTGGAGCCAAAGTGCTTGCCATAGGGCCTTTCTGGGAGCCAAAATGTGTACTGAAGTGTTTTACTCTACCTCCTTATATTTCTAACACTTTTCGAATGGGAGTAACTGTGTACTCAAAAAGAATTTCCCTTGGGGAACAATAAAGTATTCTGATTCTAGTTTGGATTCTGATACCTTGGGAGCAAAAAGACAGGCCAAAGTGCCCTCCTGGGAGCCAAAATGCACACTGAAGTGCCCTCTTGGAAGTCAAAATATGCAGGCTACAGTGCCCTTTTTGGAGCTAGAATGTGTGCTGAAGCGCTATCTTGGGAGCCAAAACACCTTCTTAAGTGTCCTCTTGGGAGACAAACTGTGCCCTGGTGCTCTTAAGTTACCACTTGGGAGCCAAAACTTGCGCTAGTTGTGCTGTAGTACCCTCCTAGTGGGCAAAACCCAGTAGCAAGTTTAAATATGACGAACTACACTCTTGGGTGGCAAGAACACCATGTTGAACTTTCTTTCTTTTCACCCCTCCCTGCCCCTCTAAAAGTCTTTGCACACTACTGAGTTTGACCCTTTTATCAGTGAAGTATCAGCCAGGCTGCCTTGACTTTTGTTTTTGGTATTTTGGCCATTAAAGGGTCAGAGTTTATGCCTGGCAAGTTCATCTCTTCTTCCAGTAACAGTTTGATTTTTTTTCTCTCTCTTCCTAATAGTTGAAGAGTTACAGTAATGAGAACAGCTTACATTAACTAGAAAAGCAATTTCTGAAGAAATTGCGCTGTGAATGCAGAAGCTGAAGCAGCTAACGCTGAACTGCTAATGCAGAATCCTGAATATGCTGAATGACTGAATTTATCTGAAAATGGTTGAATGAATCTTGAAAAAGCTTGCGCCGAACTGCTGAATGCAAAATGTTGAAGGAGAACTCTTGAACATGAACATGAAGACTTGGCTGAAAGGATGTGAAATAATGTCCAAAATGAAAAAATGAATGGGTGAACTGAAGAATAAATGGAAAAGAAAGGAAATCAATGAATCACAATGAAAGAATTTTTTATCCCTAGAAGTTGTGTGGGAATTATGAGAATTATCAGATGTTTGAGACAGTAGAGTGTATATGTGTGAGAGAGACAGCTTGTGTGTGTGTGTGTGTGTGTGTGTGTGTGTGTGTGTGTGTGTGTTTGTGTGTACATGGTTAATATGCTTGTGTGTGTTGTGTATGAGTATGTGTGCTTGTGTGTGTGTGTGTGTGTGTGTGTATATGGTTAATGTGCTGATGTGTGTTGTGTGTGTGTGTTTGGTGTGTTTGTGCGTGGGTATATGTTTGGTGTGCTGGTGTGCTGTGTGTTGGTCAGTGATGCAGAGAAACAATCACTTGAGTATCTTTCTTCATCAGTGTTTTGATCTTTAGGTATAAACAGGTGTGTCAGATCACAGGTCTCCATGGTAACCTGCTCGTTAGGCTGTTTGAAGCTGCAGCTGTTTGATTTAACTGACAGACAGTTGATGAGGAGCTGGATGTGAGCCAGGGACAAGGGTGCGAATCTCCTCTAGCAGCGCAAAATCCTTAAGGGCTAGCAGAAAAAGAAAACTATCATGAGATACACAAGGCTTAGGAGTATCTATTGATGTAAATTTCATGTCTGTTGAGCCACAGGTTTTACCAGAAATGTGAGTTAAAAAAGTGTAACTTTTTCTTTATCTCTCAGAAAGTCCCCTGAAAATTAACATTAGAGCAGATGGGGACAGATGATGACTTTCTGTGACAGTTAGCCACCTGCAGGCTTTGTCCTTTGTCCTTTTGGTGTCAAGGGCCATTAATCAGAAGCAGACCAAGATTACCTACGTTTTGAGCCCAAATTTGTGTATGTGGAGTGAAATTTGTGGCCCCTAGGCCTGTTTGTCAAAAAAGTTTCCAGGTGATTTCTCTCCTGGTCCACACTCTAAAATTCAAATCCTCACTCTACAGTTTGAACATTCCACCACATACACACCAATGTTAAACTGCTGCAAGGGCTGATCAACTTCATGACCTTTGAAGGAGTTTTGTGAAGAAACTATAAATGCTAGAAAGAAGCTGAAACATACTGAAGAAAGCCAAATGATAGCTGAACATTTTGCAGGTTGAATGACGTTTCTGGCTGAAAGTATGACTGAATGAGAAGGGTCTGAATGAGGCTGAAAAACTTTGCCGAACTCTTCAGAATCTGAAAGTTTTACAGTCATTCCAGATGGAAGAAAAATTGTGAAAAAAGTGAAATATCTCTGAAAGTATAAGTGAAACCGGTCTGAAAAGTCATAGCGCACCAGTCCTGAATGAGCCGGTTGTTTTGAAGTTTGAACGGTGAAAATCGGTTGAAATTTGTGGAAGAAGAAGCGATCCAAAAAAGTGGGCGGAAGAAGAAGAATAAGAATCTTAAACTTTTTTGACACAGAAGAACATAAGCTGTGAATGCCTTGCTGCATTCACAGCAATTACTGCCTATGATTTGAACATTGATGTAAATGGATTCATAAGCAGTATCGTAATACTCCAGTATGTCACCATAAAGCTTGTTTTCCTTCTCTAAGAAGCTGTTTGAATGTCCTTGCTACCCCAAATGGTTGAGAAGTTATGGTAATTTGATAAGCACTTTTAAAATGGGAGCCTCTGTGCTTTTGGAGGAAGACTACAGCTTCCCTTAAAAAAAAAGACCCTGAGGCAAATTGTGATTTGGTGTTTTTTCAAATAGTAAATGATTCCACTTGTTTTCAGGCTAATCAAAACATCAGAAATAAATAAAAAGAGCCCCAGTGTTGGGAAGTAAGAGAGGCGTATGCGAGTATGACATGCACTACAGCATTTATGGGCCAAGCTATTTCATGTCCTTAGATTATCCTTTAAAAAACATCGAGTCAATATAAAAACCACAGGATCACAAAACGATTCACTGGTCCTTTTTTAAAAGCTGTTCCAAGTCCCAACAAACGTTAAAGAGGCTTCACAAAGAGAGCAGGTCTGGACCCGACTCTTAGGCCTAACGTCAAGATAATGCTCCACCTTATCTTGTCTTAATCCACCATAAAAAAAGCACTTTGCAGCAAGTTACAGCAGCAAGGACAAACTTCCTGTTCACAGACGTATATCTGCTGAGACTGAGTTAAAGACAGGGAGAGATGCAGAAAGAGAGCGATGAATAAAGGAAGACAACAAAGAAGTCGAGAAGTAATTGCGAGCTGAGTCACCATATACTGAACACAAACGCCTTTATTTGGTACTTTTATGAAAATTATCAACTGGACATGGAAACACCAGCCCCCCACTTTTTAAAGAGGGGGTATAGTGAATTCTGGTTATCTTAACATGGATATATAGTAAGAATGCTGGCTGTTCAGATTAAAGGTGAGCTGGTTTTCAAACCTTTCTGAAATTATGAGCTCATCATACATTGAGGGGGCCGCCTCAAATACAGACAGGGCCAGCCAATCAGAGTGAATGGGGACCTTAAAGAGGCAGCGGCTAAAATAGAGAGTTTCGGACAAAAGCTGGATTGAGGGTTTTCTAAAACATCAGTGAGAGAAAATAGGAATTTCTTTGAGCTGTAAGTCATGTGAAGATAGAATAGAACAGGATAGAATGGAATGGAATACAATACAACATAACACAATACAATACAATACACTACTTGATTGATTCCAAACTGGGAAATTGTGTTGTTACAACAGCAAATGACAGAGATAGTGGAACAATATAAAACAGATATATACAATAAAATTGAATTAGGGAGAAAGAATCTTTAACAGAAATATAAATCAACATATCTATAGTTGTAAAAGACGAAAAATGAAATACAAAATGAACTTAGATGTCAGCGTAATGTACAAGCGTAAAAATTGTTGCTTGAGTTAAGTGATGTAGGTTTGGAAAACACAAAGGTAACATAGGTACAACAGGGGCACCAGAGTGACAGTTTAAAGTCCACAGAGAAAGCACGATACCCCTCTTTAAGTCAACAGCGACAGCAGCAGCAGCCTGATCATCACCGTCATCAAAGGCGGTCAGTGTCTCCTCCGCAGATGACTGACAGCTGTATGCCTTTGAAGCTGTGTGGGTGGGTGGGTGCTCTGGTCCAGGCCTCGCTGATTTGATTAACTTAGCAGTCGATTTTCTGCAGAGGTTTATAATTAATGAATACGGTCCATGCATTGTGCAGAGATTGTTTTGGTGGAGTTTAAATCAAGTTTACATTGCACAGTCCCCCCCCCTCCACACGCAGGAAAAGGAAGAAGCTTCTTCTGTGAATCTCTGAGACAAATAACCAGGATGTTGGCTCGGACTGAGAAAGCACTGATGCAGCTTCAGCGAGCTTCATCAACAGCGAGGAAAACAGAGTGTACACTGCACCGCCTCACTGGCTCACATCAAATGACCTTTAATACACTTATGACACATCACAGCTTTCCTGTATTGTTACCCTAACACACACACACACACACACACACACACACACACACACACACACACATACACATGCAGACACAATATGTCTTTCTTCTGTGTGATGAGTTGGTCGACGTGACATCACACGCAGAGTCAGCAAGACAAAGCAAAACAGTCATGTCACTTTGCTCTGTGCTGGCGGCAGCAGCAGATGAAGCTAATTCACTGAGCTGGAGAAGGTGAGCGGCGCTGTCAGGACCGTTAGAACGCACACTCGGCCTGTATGTTTATACCCTACACACGGACACGGCTGCCTTTTAAGCATAGGTTCAGGTTGTCTGCAGATTTACGGCCCTTCTTCCCTCAGACTTGGCAACAATCCGTATAATTCATCTTGTCAGCATAAGTGAGGTGGATGGTAGACGAGACTGGTGCTCTGCCAATTGAAAAAGACACCTCAGGTTCGCCTGTTTTCACTAATGAAATTGAGCTGTGGGGAAAGGGACCTTGAATACATTTCTCTGCTCATGAAGTGAGAAATTGATTCTGATCTTTGATTAATCTGCACTTTTTTTTTTTTTTTTGCATACATATGATAAATTCTCTCAACCAGTTATTTTATCACTGATTCAAAGGCAGCTGCATCATAAACAAGAAATGTTGTTGCGTTCATTCTATTTTTCTCTGTGTACTGATTTTTGTCCTCGTTAGACTCTTCAAATAATAAGATTAATCAGTGTAGACGTGCTCTTAATATAAACAGACACTTGAGACACTTAAAGAGCATATTGCAGGTTAAAGACAATTCATAGGGCAATAACTATAAATAACAGTTTGAAAGAATTTTTTTAATTACTGAACCACAGGGTTTCCTGGAGATGTTTCAGTACACTTGTATTTACGTCCACATTAAAACTGTCATTGGAGCATGACATCACAGAGGGGAGTCCTGCTGATTCTGCCTCTGCTAAACATTAACAAACATGGATCAGACTGTCACTCCTGTCAATAAAAAGGAAAAGAATGATGGTCCTGAGGCTTGATGTGATAGCTAGCATTATGTAACCTAATGCTGTGTTCACATCAGCGTATTAAAATGTTTAAATCATAAACAATGTCAAAAAAATAAGCAGTAAATGTACTTGCTGATCAAACGATTCGGTTGTAAGGAAGTGCCTTGTAAAAACGCCAAATCTGGACTACCTTTTACAGAGTTGTGTGTAATAGAATAAGGGTGCAGATGCAGCACCATTGTCTTCACATTTTCAGGTTAATGTACATAGTCAACAGTGCTATATGATCCAGATGTTAAGAGTAGAATACGAGTTCGCAGTGCAGTGAGGCTGTGCACCCCTCAGTGTCTGTGCTGTGACACCTTCCTGCCCCAACACCTTTCCCTCTCCCACATGTGCAAGTCTTTGACTTTTGTTGTAATGGTTTATTGTGTTCCTTATGTGCCGAGGTTTTTTTTTTTTTCCTAATGCCACACTGTGTCCCTCTACAGGAGCTTAGTTTTGTATTTGTTTTTTTCCCCTTCTTCCTCCCTCTTGTACTCCTTTTCTCATCTAATGAAATGGGGTGCTGCACACTCTGGCTGTCCTGACAGTTCTTCCACTCCTGTCTCCCCCTGTTAAATGTCACTGTCTTTCTTATGTTTCTGGGATGGGATAAAACTGATATGTAATTTCATTGCTTTGAAACATATACAATGACAAACAAAGCATCTTGTATCTCTTGTAGTCTGTACACATGTACACGCAGGAAGGCTGGTTAGAGTCAGTTTTAAACAAAAACCCAAAATGTAATGAAAAGTAGATAATAAATGAAGTAAAATCCCAAAATGTAACAACTTTTTAAATTTTGGGTCAATTATTATATTTCAGGTTAAACTCCATTTTTTCATTATTACATTTCGGGCTCAGCACTTTTGTTACATTTCTGACCAGTTATTATCTTAAGTTTTTACATTTTTTTTCTTTTACATTTCAGGTTGTTGGAAGATTTGGGGTCATACTGGGTTCTAACAGGGCTTCAATAATATTATTTCTAATTATGTATTCATCAAATGCTTTTTTTTACCTATTGAAATTTGTTTATCCACTAATTTAGTGTCTGAAAAAGAACAAGACTTGCAGTGCTCTGCTTTTGTTCATCCACCCGCCATTAGTCAAAATGTTGACTTTTTATCTCATACATTTTGACTTTCTATCTTGGAATCATGACTTTTTTCTTATAACTTTGACTTTATCTCAAAATTTTGACTCCATTATATTGAAATCAGACTTTTTATCTCAAGATTAAGAACTTTTTCCTCATAACTTTGATTTTATCTCATGATTTTTTACTCAATTGTACTGAGTTTTGGACTTTTTATCTCAAGATTATGACTTTTTTCTCATATCTTTAACTATCTCAAAATTTTGACTTTAATGTGACTTTTTATCTCAATATTAAGAATTTTTTCTCATATATTTGACTGTATCTTTTAATCCAATGAGATTTAAATTATGACCCTTTGTCTTAATATTATTGTGTTTTCCTCATAACTTTGACTTCATGTTTGAATTTTGATGCAATTAGATTAACAATTTTGACTTTTATTACAAGATTATGTTTATTTTTCTCATAATTTTGACTACATCTCAGAATTTCATCACCATTATATCAAGAGTCTCACTAGTCTCACTGGGTCCCTTTTGTGACTCCACAAAATTGTTTGGACTTACACAGAGAGCAGCAAACATGGGACACTGAAAGTTGGAGGAAAGTTTGATTCTCTTAGGCTGATGGTTGTGCAGAGACGTCAAATAGCAACTGGTTATGTGGAGATGTTACAGGGGGCGTCCTTCATGACTGAGGGCTCTGGTCTGTGTGCCAATGACTGGGTTTTTCAACAGGTCAAAGTTCATTTCAGGCCACAAAACATTAAAGTTATTCTACTTAAAAAAATAAATGCTGAAATTGAACGCACTATCAGATTGGCAGCAGTTCAGTTTCTATGTTGACCCAGTTCTTCTGCACATAAACCTTTTTTAATCCTAATGTCTGAGAGTACCAGGGGGAAAAAACAGACATATAGACTTAATACTCTGCAGAGTTCAGAGAAAACACCAAACTGAGCTGTCACCAGCAAACACCCACAGTGTTTACAGCAAAGTGTATCAAATAACCCCTCATTGAATGCTTTGAAATATTATCCTCGCATGTGTGTGATGCTCGGTTAGTCTTCCTGTAAATGTTGTATAAACTGACACCAGGAATTCAGAGGAGATGCACGCGCCGGTGTCAAAACAGAAACAGAGACGGGCGCTGTAAAATAAAACTTTAAAAGGTGCATCATCTCTGTGGTAAGCGCTTAATTTATCTTTCTGAGAGCCGAACACCGTGTGGGTACACTTTCTTTAAGCAGCGAGAATGTACTCTGACAGGCCGGTTTCATTACACCACAGCTCTGGCACTGGGGCATCGTGAGACATTAAATTCACTGTAACTAAAATGCAAAGCTTCCTGCTAATTAAAGTTTGTTTCAGTTTGCAGACACCCTGTGAAAACCACTGATGTTCCCACCACGGCAACACAAAGTGGCAGCTTTAAGCTTTTCTTTTTTTTATTAGCGACTGACCGACTCATCGCTGCCTCATTAGCCGCCGTGGCTGAGCCTTTTGGAGCGGAGCGTTCTTGCATGTGTGGTTCTGAGATTAAAAAGAGAGCGGAAAGCATTTAAATTCAAAGAAAGTGCTGCAAATGGAGGCTTTCATTTCAGACAGAGGGAATCAAAAGCTGCAGCGTTTCTTTTTTGCCTCCAAACAACACGTCACCTGGCAGGTTTGATCAGCAGGGGTGGAAGTCATTAATTACAAATACTCAGATTACTGTAATTAAGTAGTTTTTTGGGGTACATGTACTTTTATGAGTAGATTTTCAAGTCTGCACTTTTACTTGTGCTTAAGTAATCATTATGCCATGTAATCTACTTAGTTACTTTTAAAATCATAGGTGAGTACTGAGTACAATTTTCATTCATATCTTGACCTTTTACCTGCATTTTTGTAGCCAGTAAAGTGATTTCATAGCAACAAGCCAATGAAAACCAGAACATATGGATGAAAAACAAAACAAAACATAAAAATGTTAATGGATGTTAACGATTGATCGCTAATTGATTTTGTGTCAAAAATTTAACAAGGTAAAAATGTATTCATGGATGTTCTATCCATAGTCATGGCAACAACTGCACCTCATCTAATTTTGTTAAAATTAGTTAAATGAGAAAAAGAAAGGCAACCCCCCCCAACCAATCAAAATATAGAATAATAATAGATAATAGATAATATAGAATAATAATAATAATAATAATAGAATATTAGGGCCACATTAAGAATTTTTTTTTTTGCTTCATATTCTACGATGAGACTAAAGTGGAAATTAACTATTTTACTACGAGATTAAAGTTGAATTCAATTATTTTACTACGAGATTTAAGTCGAAATTAACTATTTTACTACATGAATAAAGTCGAAATTAATTATTTTACTACGAGATTAAAGTTGAATTAAATTATTTAACTACGCGATTAAAATCAAAATGATTAATTATTTTGCTACAAGATTAAAGTTGAAGTAAAGTTGTATCGGGAGTAGGTAAGGAAATATGATAATCTGATGCTGATGTGCTAAAAGTTGAAGTAGCTCCTTGTTTGTAAAACCCAAGTTAAAGCATAATTAGACAAAATGCTCCATGGTCCTCATTTCCTCCTCCTCGTAGACTGTCCTCCATTATATTTCGACTTTATTCTAGTAGTTACTTACGTCCTTTTTTTAGACTTTATTCTCGTTGTTAAATAATTAAATTAGACTTTATTCTCGTAGTAAAATAATTAAATTCGACTTTAATCTTGTAGTACAATATGAAGTAAAAAAAAAAAAATCTCAATGAGGCCCCAAAACTCTGTCGTAAAAAACACTTGTTTCCCATCTTATCAGTTATTAATGATTATTGATTGTTAGCGTTTTAACTATTGGTAAAGCAAAACACAAAATTAAAGCCCTATCTGGAGAGGAGACAGTGACATCACCAGTTAAAAGTAACTAATAATCTGAGTATTTTCTTTTACTAATACTCTGTACTTTTACTTGAGTATTTTTATAACACCAGTACTTTTACTTGTGATTGAGTAATATTTAAGCAATGTAACAGTACTTGTACTTGAGTACAGGTTTTCAGTACTCTTTCCACCCCTGGCTGTCAGCTTATACAGCTAACACGCTCTGGTATTGAGTTGAAAACACACTCTTCTCTAAATGATGCAGCTTTAAAACTCTGGCTCCAGAATCTTGTCATAGTTGTCTCTGACAGTTTTAATGATATCAAACCATTAAAGTGAAACATATGTTCGCACCATGAGTTTGCTGAGGAAGAGCTCAGTGTCTGGCTCCTGTGCTGCTTTGATTGAGCTGTTTGGCTGCTTCACTTGGTTCTTAGATCACTTAGTGTTGGCCGAGTTAAGAAAGATGGTGGGTTTAGTGAATCTTGAATCAGTGAAAGTGTAAACACCATGTCTGTGTGTATTTTTTTAATTTTTTAAAGGTACCTGAGCTAAGTTTTTATTGACTGAGGTTATGACAGTTACACTGACTCTATGAGAGGCCACTGATTCTAAGATGAGGAAGCAGAGAGTCATCTTTGGAAAACATATGGTTAAGTCTGTCTCATGTCAGGTTTTCCACCACTGATCTAAGGCACAAGTCTTGTATACCACTTTTTAGTTGATAATAAAAGGACTGACACAATTATAAACCCTGAAAGATCAGCAATGACCAGTTCAGTTTTAGTTGGTTGTATTTAAATCAGTTTTTAAGGAAGGGGTATTGAAAAGAAGCTCATTTCTTCTTTCCATATTGAGTCAAAACTTTATAATAAGAAGTCAAATTGATGAGATGAAAATCAAAATGTTGACTTTTTGTCGCATTAATTTTGACTTTCTATCTTGGAATCATGACTTTTTTCTTGTAACTTTGGCCCAATTCCAATTCCTTTCTTAACCCTCAATCTTAACCCTCAAGCTCAACCCTCAATCTCAGTGGCCCTCAAAACCAAGTGTTAAGGGCTATCTTGTGACTTGGAAATGGGACACCCCTTAAATGCAAGTGAAATTGTTGTGCACTGTCTGTCAGTTATTCCTTCGGTTAGCGTGATCAAAAAAATATCTGTATAAATAACACAACCACGGACATATTCAGCTGTCACAGCAAACCATAGTTTATTGAAAGGTAAACACCAGCTATAAGTATCGTTACATAACTCTGCAGCTACAGGAGATGACATTAGCCCGGTCATCTTATACCATTATCAGCACAAGCATGTTATATAGGCTGTTATCTTGTTAAAACAATAATATTACCACGGAGAAAAATGACCATTTTGTAACGTGAACTAACTTTAACGAAAGCAACTTGACTTGTCCGCACCGGACGCTATTGACAAAAGATCGTAGAATAAAAATAAATGTTCTGCAACAACGAGGTAAATAATCCATAAAATGGGTCTAAACTAAGATAATACAATGGTTTTCGTAATATTTATATCTCTATTAACAAAGAAAATACTATATTTGTAGCTCGCCTTCTCTGCCGCTTTGGACGCCATGTTTATTTACCGACAATACGCAATGCATTCTGGATGTCCCTTAATCCCAAGGGTGGTGTCGGAAAATCTCAATATTGAGGGAGATACAGCCCTCAGTCTTGCCCCTCAACCTCAACTTTCTGAGAATCGGGACAGCACTTACACTTCGCGGGAACGCGCATTTTGAGATTGAGGGTTAAGATTGAGGGTTAAGACAGGAATTGGAATTCACCCTTTGACTTTATCTCCAAATTTTGACTCAATTATATTGAAATTAGGCTTTTCATCTCAAGTTTAAGAACTGTTTCTCATAATTTGACTTAATGTTATAATTTATATGCAATTATACTAAATTTTTGACTTTTTATCTCATGATTAACTTGTTTTCTCATAACTTTGACCATCTTAAAATTTTGACTCAATTTCATTAAAAACTAAAATTTTTAACTTAAGATTAAAAGTTTTGTCTCATAACTTTGACTGTATCTCAGAATTTTAATGCAATTAGATTTAAATTATAACTCTTTCTCTTAAAACTTTGATGCTTTTCTCATAACTTTGACTTTATTTTAGAGTTTTAATGCAATTACATTAACAATTTTGACTTTTGGCTTAAAATTACCACTGTTTCCCCTAACTCTAACTATCTCTCAATTTTATTAAACATTGTGACTTTTTATCTCAAGATATACATTTCTGTTCTCAGAACTTTGTCTTTATCTCAGAATTTTTTATGCAATTTAATTAAGATGATGACTCTTAATCTTAAAATTATGGGTTTTTTTTTCATAACTTTGACTTTATCTCAGAATTTTAATGCAATTAGTTTAACAATTCTGATTTTTGTCTTAAAATTATGATTTTTTTTTCTCATAACTTTGACTTTATCTCAGAATTTTGTCACCATTTTAACACAATTTTGACTTTTTATTTCAGAATTGTGACTTTATCTCAAAATTTTGACTCTTTATTAAAAAAAAAAAAATAAGACTCCATTATATCAAGATAATGACTTCGATCTCAGAATCTTAACTGTCTCTTAAGACAGGAGTCTCAAACTTATTGGAAACCATTTTATACAGCATACCACTTGATATCAATTTATAGTAAAATCTGGCCCATTGCATTCATGACCTGCTTTGCTGTTAAGAGCAGTGAAGAAATATCAGATTTTGTAGAGACTCTGAATGCAGCATAATTATTGCAAGAACCCAAGTGGGTAAAAAATACAATTTAATACAAAAGAAAACCAAAACGTTAGTCCAAGTCCTGAATTAGTTCTTAAATCAAGATGTGTCTTTAAAAAGCCAGAGCAAAGGTAGATGTCAGGCACAGAGTGTTTCATGAGAAGTGAGGGAATTATGATTTCTGTGGAGTTAAAGGGGAATCACACCTGTGACTCATAAGCAAAAAGAAAGTTGCCATTGTTTCTTAAGGAGTACAACCTCAGAGCAAATTTGGCCCAACTTTCTGAGAAGATGCTCTCAGGCTTCTAGCAACAAACATAAAAAAAACAAAAAAACAAATAGGACTGTAAAATAGTTAATGTTCAGAAGTACGGTTCTTCAAACAGTGAAACTTTTTTTGTTGTTGTTGTTTTGTGGAACACTTTAAGTGGCCTCCTTGTGACAAGATTGGACATCCTGAACCAGTTAGGGGATCTTCATGCAAGTCTTGTGAAGATCTTGGACTTTATTTTCCCTTTTTTTTTTTTTTTAGAAAGGAGTGTTTTGATCAGTTCACAGACTGTTTCAGGAATTTCTGCATCATATGAATATGTAGACATTTGAAAATCAGCATGTTTAATATAAACATCCAGCTTTGTTACTTGAAAAACAAACTACCCCCTCTTTGAAGAGGAGTCTATGCATTCTGTGATTATTTATTCATGTAAAATAAAGAAAACAGTCCCTGAGCCATTTGGGGGCGAATCTGAGGCAATGATATCCACCGACATGTGGGTGGAATTAACAGTAAACTTAACATTTTCATTCAAAGCACAGTCTTAAACAATGCTCTGTTGTATTGAAATAACTCACATCAGGGTAAATATGTTTTTTTTTTTTTAACAGGAAAATAAAACAAAAAACAGCCAGCATTCTGACAAGATGGAAAAAAGAGCATAACATTTTCTTGACCTGCCCTTTTTATTCAGTATTTTAATATTACATCTTTTGTAAGTAAGAGTTATATAACTAGAGATTGACTCATGGACACAGATGGTATTTTCTCCCAAAACCTGGGCACTCAACGCGTCAGTCAGTCAGCTCATTGGGTCTTTCACCTTCTTCACCCTTTATGTTGTGTTCTGTTGGTGACTGGTTGGCCATTTATCACTAATAAAGGAGTATTTTTAAAAGTCTCCTCCATGTTTTTCATGAGTGGGTCATTCAATTAATTAGTGGCTTTGTAATTAACTAATTACAATTAATCACATTTTGATGGCACATCAGTATTAGACACGGTAAGCTGTGTTTTTCAATTCAAATGGATTTTAGTGGACGACTGAATCTATGAACAGACATAATAAGCTTGAACAACAAAATCTTCTTCAGTGTAAATGGAAAATCATTTTTAAATGTATGGTGCTGTTTGGAGATCATTATTGCACTTCCACAGGCAATGTTTCACCTCTATAAATCAGGTACCTAGTTACTGTTTTTCAGACTTAAAGGACTCGACAAGGGCACTGATTGTAGTTTTGAGGATTCTCCTCCTCCTCCCTCTGTTTACTTTGCAGCATGGCTTAAAGATATATCACTATAGCATCCATATAGAGATATGGAAATTCAAGATATTAGTATCCCAATATCGAAATATCAATAATGTAGATTTTTCCCACCTTACCCTGCATGTAAAGCTCAGACAGTCACATGATTATTGGTGACTTTCTGTTGATGTTGATGACTGACAATGAGCTCTAATCAATTAACCACACTTTCCACATCCTGTTATAATATCAGGCCTTTTATTTTCTGAAAAATGGTTAGTTTTCACTAAACCCAGAGTTATATTGTATCGCATCGATATCCAATATCTGTGTTTTTAGATATTTGTACACATTTGTGGTGTCTTGAATATTTTGTTCAGCTGCTGTAGAAAAACACCAAACAGTGCTTATCTGTCCATCCTCACGGTAACACTCACAGTCGAGCAGAGTGAGTGAGAGGAGCACACATCGAGAACAGAAGCTGAATATTAACTTTGGATCTCATCACACATGTATTAATGAACACAGATACTAAAAATGCTCATAAACACATTTCCATTCAGGTTTTTTAACTTTAATTTTCCATTAACTAGGCTGAGAAAACCTGTCTCATCCAAACTGTTTGTTGCCACTTGGTGATTAATATTCAGAAGGCGTCATCGCTGTAACTGTTATAATAACTCATACAGTGTGAAAAATTGTGTGTTGTCTAGATTTTAATTACAAACTGTGTAAGTTTGTTGTTTTTGTTTTTCATTTTCTTGCCTTTTTTGATCAGGAGGAGATGAAGTCCTAAACTTTGAACATGTTTTTCATTGATTGATTTGACATGTGATCAGCTTGTTCCTGGTTTTGACCTTCATCATGCACAAGTGCGGTGTTAGCGTGTCACCAGTCAGAATTGAGTATTAGATGGAGTCAGGTGACTTTCAGCCAGAGGTCTAAGCAGATCTAGCCTGTTCATAGATACAATTCTGCTGATTAGATATTAACACGTCGCTATGAAATACTCCCCCAAAACACATGAGGGCAGTGTGGTGGGATTGTTAGATTACACGTTTCTTTTCCTGCTACGCTCCTGCTGTTTCAGTGATTTTGAGCGTGTTATGTTATATTGGTGATACAAGTTGGTGTCTACAATAGGTAACTATTAGAGAGAGGGTGAAGAGATTTCAGAGGGGACGAAGAGTATAACAGGAAATACAATCCCACTCAATGGACCAATCACAGGGGCACACAATTATAGTGTAGCATAGGCTTTGTCATCAAGTTGACACAGATCTGATCCAGGCTTCACTGCTCTGTAGCTGTAACTCAGTAACCGTTCACTCTTTGATGTCACGTTACAGATTTAACCCTGTGGTGCATAGTGGTCACTACAGTGGACACCTATTTAAAATTTATTTACTCCTAAATTCAATGGTTCATGTGGTGAAATTCATATTAGCCTGTGTCAGGATAATTTTATTCTTCCTAGAGCCTGAAAAAACGTTTTCAATTTTTTTTCTAAACATATATATATATATTTTAAAAATGTTATAGACAAACATTTGAGGGTGAAAAAGCTTATAAACTATGAATTATTCAGTGTTAAAATGGATGAGGGAGAGTGGATGAGTTTCGCAAAGCATTAAAAAAAGATTATTCATGAAATTACCAAAAAAAGTAAAACCAAAAAAGAAGTCATATTTACATTAAGTTCACACAGTTTTATGTTGGATAAAAGGGAAAAATCCTAACACTGATTTTCATAATTTATGCATCAGAGGGTTAAACTTTAATCACAGATTTTCTAACAATAAAAATGGAGTTTGAGGGATGATTCAAACTTTGATAGGAAGTTGTGATGTTTCTGTAAATGCATAGGAGTATTTGGTAAAAAAAGATTAAAAAAAAAAAAAAGAAAAAAGAAAAAAGAAAGGTACAATCAGTTTACTCTATTTGTTCAAACTTTACTGTTTAATACAGTTTCATTTAGGGCTGAAAGATTTCCAATAATGATTTCATTGCAACTATATTTCCCTGTATTGTGAATTGCAATTTTTTGTGCAATTATTTATATGACTTTTTAAACAAACAAATCTTTGAAAGTGAACATTGACTTTACTTATGGCATTATAACATTTGATGACATTTCCTTTTTGCTACTCATGACTGCTTTTACCCATTATAGTCACTTTTCACTTTTTTTCCCCTCTGCTTTTTGCTGCCTCTTGACTATTTCTTTCTTTTTTTTCAACTTTGTTGCCATTTACATGACCTTTGGCTATTTTCTAACCACTTCTTACAATTTTTTGTAACTTTTTTCCTCATTGTTGCTACTTTTTGACTAGTTTTCTCAGAATTTTCGTGCCAATTTTTGTTTCTTTTTATCCATTTTAGTCATTTGTCACTCTTTTTCACCACTTTTGGACCATTCTTTGCCACTTTCTGAATATTTCTCAAGTTTCTTCCCAATTTTTTTGCCAATTTTTGCTGCTTCTTGACCATTTTTGGCACTTTTAACTTATTTTTATTGCTACATCTTTCTGTTTTGCCACTTTTATCCACTTAGACTTTTCCTCCCCCAAAGGTAGTTTCAAAAGTTTGTGATTCAGTTGAGCAGGGTTGAGTAACACTGGTGTGAAGTATAAAATATATACTGCAATAAGTTTATCTGACACTGACTCAGGTTAAATAAATATTGCACAGTCTGCGATTAGAATATTGCAACAGGTCATATTGTGATTTAATCTAAATTGCGATTAATTGCCCAGGCCTCATTTTGACAAATCAGTTTTCAGCTTCACCTGTCATGCTTTTATTCTGAAATGCTCCTGGACTGAAAGATGTTGTTCATTTTTCCACTATTTACCCAAACACCCATGTCACTGTTTATGTTCAGACCAAGGTTTCGTGTCTGGGTGTTGTTCACTCCTCTCTTCTCTCTGGTTTAGATGAGTCACGTCACCTTCACAAATAGAGGAAATATCCGTGCGATAATAAGATGAAGAAATGCCATCATTTGTTCCCATCTGCCTCATTTCTCTGATATTTACTGAGTGTCTTCTCTGTTTGACAGGTGATGACTGGGATTATATCATGTCTGAAGTACAGGGAACATTGGATTTTTCTGTAGAGTTGCACAAGTTTCACAATGTGGATCTCTTTCAAAGAGGGTAAGTAATGATCCCCGCAGACATCACATTTCCAGAGACATGCTGTTTGTGAGTATTAGCCCGCTCCACAGATGGCGGCTCAGCGTGAACATATTCACATGCCCTGCTGACAAGGGTTCCACACATTTGAGCATTTGTCAAAAGTTGCTGTTTCTTTAATACAATTTGAGCTTAATGACAAAAATGAACAAAATAAAAAAAGGTTTGTGAGTAAATAGCCACCAGATTACACTACTTTATTACCCTCTTAAGTGGTCTTCTGAAAGCAAATGAGTATGTATCCACTGCACAAGTGTTAACAAGGACCAGAAGAACAAAAGAGAAGACACCACTCTGAAAAACCTCCCTTGACTTTAACTTCACTGCAGAGTTAAGATAAAAACATTGAAGCTGCATTTAGTCTTGAAGTTGTTAGGAAACACAACAAGCTGCCTGCTAACTGGAGGTTTGAGAGAACTTCTCCTAAGAGAAGACTAAACACAGATATTTCTGTTGGCTTTGATGGTCGGATTGTGTTTGTTTGTTTTAGGCAACATTTGGTCTAAAACAGACGTGGGCAAATAACAGGCTGCACAAGGTCAATCATAAGCTAAAACGTAAATGAAATACTATATATACTTTGCCACGCACCAATTTTCAAAAGTGTGATGTTTCCGTTATTTCCATATGGACCCACTTGCGCACATAAGCCCTACGTAAACAGCAACAAGTGTTGATGTTCAACAAATTAAAATCCAGATCCTCTAACTCAGCCGTTCTCGACCTTGGGGTCCTGACCCTAATGGGGGCCGAGAGATGATTTCCAGTGGTCGCCAGATCATTTGGGGAAAATCTAACTATGATTAAATGAGAAAATTTCAGGCGGGGTTGTTTTAGTTGTGTTCTGCTTCATTATTTTCCCGCAATTCATTGTATCATCTAGGTTTGTATGATCTGAAGTGCAGTTTTGTGCCTGAACAATGAGCAATTGTTCATGAACTCATTCATAAGTTGCACTGTGAAAACTGAAATCTAAGTAAGTTTGTCTTATTATAAGTAAAAAAAAATCATTTTATTCCTAATATGAGCCACATTTAACTGACTAGTCCTAAAAAATGTCTTATTTCAATATATTTAAAGACAAAAATGACGTTTGAATAACTTGAAACAAGTCAAAAAATCAAAAAAGTTTCTTGTATCAAGACATTTTTTGAATTACAAGAAACTTCAGGAGCAAATTTCTCTTAACCCATTGGCAGATTGTTTTTTGACTTGTTTCAAACAATTCAGACTTTATTTTTGTCTTTGAATAACTTGAAATGAGACATTTTTCTGGACTGCAAGAAATCTTTTAAGAGCCAATACACAAGTAGTTAATGTGGATGAAATGAAGGGAAATAAGTCTTCTGAAATGGTTGAGACATTTTGATCATTAGAGATGACAACTTGGCGGTAATTCTCCTGTTAGCCTCCACCTCCAGAGGGTCCAGGGGTCAGCCCAGGACTCAGCTGGTCTTCTTCACCAGTCTGTTCAGTCTCACCCTCTCAGTTATGCGAGTCATGTCTCCATGGCTAGCATGATGTTACTCTGCCCTCTGGTATTCCCTCTGCTGCTGGATTAGCACGGCTAGCTTTGTCCATCTTTTTGGAGACCTTACATCTCCCCTAACCCCTCGATAGAAGACCAGATTATTGCTGTCCCTTCTTAGCCCAGGCATCATCCTTGCCTCCCGGTTAGCAGGGGATATTGGGCCTAGCACCGGTTAGCATGAACATGCGAGCTGGTCAAACATAGGAACAGAAAGAGCAGAAATACCACTGCAGACAGAACAAGTTTGATGTCCAGAACCGTGAAATGAGACATCAGAAGTAATGAAAAGCTTGAAAAAAACAAAGAGAACAAACAAAAAAAAAAAAAGTCAGCTAGCTGTTCATTCCTACACAACAGGTGCACAATCAGCGCTTTGTGATGCTGGTGTTAGGGCAGTAACGTTTGATGAGGTAAATGGAAAAAGCACTTCAGACAAAACAATCAAATCTGTTTTTTGGAGCAGGTCGACCTATGGATGGTAACACCTGATCCCAAATAGAAACACCAGATATGATATCTATTGAAGTGAAAGGTTAACACATTTTCTTCAGCGGTGCAGTCAAGTTTTTTGGGACACACCAGGTCATGTTTATCCTGCTCTGATATGTCTGCAGGGAGATTAAAACCTCTCAGCATGGGGGCCTCCTGATTCGCTGAAACACCGGCTTTATCGAAATGATTTCTCCACTCTAGATGGGATGGGTTAAAGCTTTATCATGTTAATCCCTTCAGCTGAGTGCACTGTAATATGTCTATGTTTACGGGTATCCACGGGGCTTCAGATAGCTGCAGATATCTGATGGGGACACCAAATATACTTTGATCCTTTTGTAACGATGAAAAACTGTGAAAAACAAACAGACCAGTAGTCAATATAAAGCAGAGTAATGGCTGAAATCAACAGAAACCTCTCCTAAAACGCCACAGCTGAACACTTTCTCACACACTGATTGCATTAAAGATACATATTTAATCGCTGTTTGATTGTTAAAGAGGGCAAAGGCAGTAAACATGACACTCTTGCTCCTTGTTAATGAGGGAAAAATTAAAAACGCTAAATGAAAACACAGCTGCATCACATCACTTCATTTTTCTGGCTTAATTGTTTTTTTCTTTTAACACTGATGCATAGAATTATGAAAGTCAGTGTCAGGATTTTTTCCCTTTAGTGTTTTTATTTGTCTTAAGGCATGAAAATAAGTTTTCCTTTTTTTTTGTTTTTTTTTTTCAAATATTTTCAACTGAGAATTCAACACAAAACAGTGTGAACTTAAAGTAAATATGACATTTCTTTTATTTGTACAATGGAGTATTAAGGCCACATTAAGAATTGTTTTTCTTTACTTCATATTTCACTATGAGTTTAAAGTCGAAATGAATTCTTTTACTTGAGATTATAGTCGAAATCAATCATTTTACTATGAGAATAAAGTCAAAGTTAACCCTTTTGGTAACACTTTATATTAACTCTCGCTTTTTAGCATTAGTAAAGCACTTTAATTCTCATTTGCACGCCATGTACAAACACAGTTATAAATGTTTTATTATTGATGAATATGACCCTCTATAATGTGTCAAGTAACCCTTTGTTCACACTTTATAAATGATGACCGATCACCGATTACAAATGAGCTATTATGGTCATTTTTAACTAGTTATAAACCATTTACAGATTATGATTCTAACATTCATCAAGGGTTAGTGAACAACCAGTTACAGAGCAAATTATGATTAATTAAGGTTGTCACAAAGGTCTTGTAAGGGTCAATGACGTGACGTCCCTTTTTTTGTCCGAGAGCAATATTTCCTTCCATCATGAATTGAGTATTTCATCACATTTATTTCTTTATTCTATGAAACCTGTGTTATTTGAACACATCTTTAAACTATTAAAATATAACATGTTTTTTTTGTGTTTTGGTTCCTCAAACCCCCAAAATGTCAGGTGGTGCAACCGTCCTGACAAGTATCCACAGTAATTAAACTCTAAAAATTGAATGTCAGTTATTGTAAATGGAAATTAAAAACACAGTGGCATTATTTTATGCTTGAACCTTTTTAAATAAAACATTCTTTGCAAATAAAAAGAATTTT